>PVKE010009504.1:0-44684 GCA_004027555.1 Craseonycteris thonglongyai
TTCCATTCGTAATTTTTTGAGGAATCTCCACACAGCCTTCCATAGTGGTTGTACCAGTTTACATTCCCACCAGCAGTGTATGAGGGTTCCTTTTTGTCCACAGCCTCTCCAGCACTTGTTATCCCTTGTCTTGTTGATGATAGCCATTCTAACAGGTGTAAGATGGTATCTCATTGTGGTTTTTATTTGCATCTCCCTATCAATGCTTTTTCTTGTCTATATTTTAAGTATGAGTTTAAAATGCTTCTGATTTTGGTGACAGCAACGATTAAGTAGAAATCTCCTATAGGGGTTTATGTTGTCAAGCTGTTATGAAGCTATGGAATGTGAGATGAGCATTATAGCAATGTTTTTTAAAACCTAGGAATGAATCCAGAATTCTAAAGTTGTTTTTTATTTAAGCCAATAAAACATTTTAAGATTAGGTTAAGCACTATTGTTTGTGGTCAAAAGTTAGTAAAAATGTGCTCATTATACTAAGAATTGTGTGGATTTAAATGCTCTAAGTTGTGAATTACTCTTTAAATACACATACAGTAACTAGACATGTTAACTGACATTGTGATTGGACTGGCGGTTTCTGTAAAATGGATTTGAGGCTGTGCATTTGAGTGGACAGGTCCTGTGAAATACCTGCTGTGCTGGAGGCCGTAGCTGAGCCAATGTCGAGCATACTGGGAGCAGGTGGTATCAGTGAGCATTGACCAGTGAAATATCTGAGAAATTACAAGAAAGACTTTCAAAGAGTGATTCTGTACACAAGAAGAATAAGTAGGAAAGAGCTCCGAAGGCTGACTTCACTCCTGGGATACGAGGTGTGTCCTAACCCACCTGTGTGAACAGAACAGAGCAGTCCTGGCACCTGAGATCAAGTTGTGGGTGCTATTTGGAACTTCCCACTGTTAAGATCTTCCCTTCCTGGCTCATCCTTAACTACTACTATTACACTTCAATAATTCAGTGCAGATTGTTTACATATATGACCTTTTAAGCAGAAAGGCCTTAATCAGGCAGGTTTTCTTTGTTCTTTTTGACCAAAGACTAATTCTTAGACAGTAGCTCAGGGATCTCTGAGTCCATAGGCACTGAGTTAAGTGCTATTTAAGGTTTCTCCTCATAGCTCAAAGGTGTGACATTCCAGGGTATTGGGGACACAATGGCGAAACTTCAGTTGCCACTGGGAAGGTGGTGAACCTTGGCTCCTATCGTTAGCCCATAGCCTGTTGGGAATGTAGCCAGGGAGCTTTCAGGCATCAGCGGGAAGTTTGAGTGCGTGAGTGTGTGTGTGGGGTAAGGGGGTGGGCTTCAAATCTTCTTCCTCAGTTTTCAGTCTGTAGTTTTTAGGTCCCTTTACCTCTCACTGGTCATCTCATGGGGCCCCACAAGTGAGAGCTCAGGGTTGGTACTGAGCCCTAGGTGTAAGGGTTCATGGCTACATCATGTTCCTCAGTAGAGCTGTTCATTTTCAAGAGAGTAATGAGTCAAATAGGCTGAAATATTCCTGGTTGGAGTTGATTTTGATATTCATTAAGCTGATCGGGTGCAGATGTGTCTTAGGTTGATAAGTGTGTCACCTGTCTCACACGCCCACAGGGATGGCTGCTGAACATGTGAGCCTCTGGAGCTGATGTAAACACCCTGCCTCTAGCTCTTGGCAACGCCTCTATACCCACACGTTTTCCAGCTAAGTGAGTTGTTCACTTATGCTAAAAACACATGTGAGCTTGAAATTTGCATACAATGTGTGGAGCAGAACTGCTCCCCTGCCTTTGGGATATCGGGGATGGTGGCTCATTGTTTTGAATATCTTGTCTCTTCAGGAGCAGGTAAGACGATTGTGTTTTTGAATTGGACTGGTTTTTAGAGGCTTTCCCCATACTCTCAAGTTGACAAGATTCTATTTTATGCAAATGTTTTCTAAGCACCAACTCACTCCCAGGCTCCTTGCGGGGTCCTGAGAAAACCATTTTGACCTCCAGTTGCTCACAGTTGAGCAGGGTAGCCAGTCTCTAGATAGACATTAAGGGAAACACAGAAAGCTGAGTGGGGACTGATTAGGAAGAAAATAATCTTAGGACTCTCTGGCAAGACTGCTCTTAGGACCAGCTGAATGGTTAACTTGGAGAATGAAGCTCACAAAGTCAAAGAAGGCCCTTCAAATGGGAAAATAAATGGTCATTTTAATGTTAGATCTCTGAAGGATGTAGCACTCACCAAGCAAAGGGGGAGTCCTTTTCTCAGAAAAAGCAGTGGAACTACCAAATGCACAGTCTCTTTGGGTGAGTAAAAAGGGAGCATGGTTGGGTACAGGTTGGAGGTGGGGTGGGTGGGAGTGGGATTAGGAAATCAGGAAATTCAAAGTCAGGCTGCAAATGTCTCTTGTGTCATGCAGTAGCACAGCGGTTCTCAAACTTGAGCATGTGTCAGAATCACCTATCATTTCCCTATTGATGGCTATTTTAGGTTATTTCTATTTTTTTCACAGTTATGAAGGCTATTAAAACTCAGATTGCTGGGCCTTTTTGACAATTTCTGTGTCAGTCAGTCTGGGGAGGGTGGGGGCTGAAACTTGCATTTCGAACATGTGCCCCGGGGTTGCTGCTGGTCTAGGGGCCAGGCTTTGAGAACCACTGCTAGAGAATTTGGGTCTTTGAGCATTAAGGTGTTTCTGAAAATGTTCTAAGGAGTGTGACAAAGTCAGACTTGGATGTTGGAAGGAGCATTCTGACAAATCGTGGAGACTGTGCTGGAGTGGGTAGTCAGGAGACACAGAGCTCAGTCAGATGGTAGCTGAAGTCATTGAAGCAGCAGATGACGGTGAGGCCTGAACTAGGTGGGTTTAAGGGGCTGGACATGTGGGAGGTGGAAGGTGGTCTGCGCTTTTAGCCTGGAATCTGGGATCTGTGTCATCAGCCACCTGCTGGCACCCAGTGTAGTCATCCCCCTCTGCCGAGTGAGCCATTCTGCAGGTGGGATCACTGAGGCTCCCTCACCGGGTCTATGCAGGTCTGCATGAAGGACATGACACTTCCTCTCAGTGATAGGAAATAGACTCTATTTTGAGCCAGATTCTGCAGGATGATATATTGTGGTTTTCATTTTCTCAGCACATTTTATTCAATTTTATGAGGCCATTTAGCAAATAATTTTAATTTTCTGCTTAGATCAGAATTTCAAAAAGTAATGTACTGTTGTAGTGTTAATGAGTCCCCTAATCACCTCCAGGAGAGTGTGATTTGCAAATCATTCTGGAACATAACTATCACTCATCCTGGTTGCCAGTTACCATACTGCTCAGCCGTTCTCCCTGAGAGGGCCCAGAGATTTTTGGAAGATTTCTGTACCTGTTTGGGCCTCCCGTGAAGCCTCTGTGGGAGGGGAAGCAGATAAGGAAGTCAGAGCTCATTTCAGTGCCGAGCTGTGACACCTGCTGTATTCTTGTTTCCCTTGGGAGGCTGGTTCATAATCTCAAAACTGATGACACCTGGATGGCATGGATCAAGTAATTGTAACAGTGAAGGTATTCCGTGATTTCGGCTACAGATGGTGATGGACAGAGAACATTGCTTTATGCTGGACTCTGGATTTGGACATTTTATTTATTAATATTATTTTTAATACAAGCAATAATTTTCATTTTGTATTAAATGTGTTGGGGTGACACTGGTTAGTAAAATTACATAGGTTCCAGGTGTACAATTCTACAATACATCGTCTATGTGTTGCATCGTGAGCTCACCACCATCCAGAGTCAGTTTTTTTTCTTTTTTTCTATTTTTTTCATCACCATATCAAGTAATATTAATTTTTATTGTTTCTGACAGAGAGAGAGAGAGATATAGAGATAGAGACAGAGAGAAGCGGAAGGGCCCAGAACAGTCTCCATAGTTGCACATCATCGGTTTTTCCACATAGTTTCATTTCACAGGTGGGCGCGGGGCTGCACAGGGCAGGAACTGGGCCAGGGTCTCACCCTGGTGAGAACTGAACTGGGGGCACTCCCCAGTTCAGCATATGGGTCCGCATGGGCCGGGGTCAGTGTTCGATCCTTGGTCCCCGGGGCTGCGAAGTGAGTGCCTAACCCACTGAGCCATCCTGGCTTCCCCCTAATATATATTTTTAAATTTTTAAAATTTTTTAATTTTTATTGTTCTTGACAGAGAGAGAGAGAGATACAGAGACAGAGAGAGAAGGGGGAGGGCCCAGAGCAGTCTTCACAGTTGCACATCATTGGTTTTTCCAGGTAGTTTCACTCTACAGGTGGGTGTGGGGCTGCACAGGGCAGGAACTGGGCTGGGGTCTCATCACGGTGAGAACTGAACTGGGGGCCCTCCCCAGCTCAGCATATGGGTCTGCACGGGCTGGGGCCGGGGTTTGATCCTCGGTCCCTGGGGCTGCAAAGTGAGTGCTTAACCCACTGAGCCATCCCAGCTTCCCCCCCTAATTTTTAAACAAATAATATTAATCAGTTTATTTATTTATTTATTTATTTAATTTTTTGACAGAGAGAGAGAGATACAGAGACAAAGACAGAGAGAGAGAGAGAACTGAACTGGGGGAAGTCCCCAGTTCAGCATATGGTTCCGCACGGGCCGGGGCTGGGATTCGATCCTCGGTCCCCAGGGCTGCAAATTGAGCGCTCAACCCACTGAGCCATCCCGGCTTCCCCGACCTTTCTTTTTTGATTATATGTTTTAGGAATCATTACATGGAGGAATATTATTTTATTTATGTTTTGTGGCTACATAGTAATTTATAATAAAAATACTTTGTAATTTGTTTATGCTTTCTTTTTTAGTGTTTTGGCCAATTAGTTTCACTAGTTTTTCTAAGTGAACTTTATTGTGGCATACTTCTAGGTTTACAGAAGAGTTACAAATGGAATACAGAGAATTACTGTATGCTTGTCACCCAGTTTCCCCTACATCTTACATCACCATGGTATATTTGTCCAACTAAGAATTCAACATTGGTACTATTTATTAATTTTTCATTTATCAGTAATGCATAAAAATCTTATAAAAATAAAACAATATAGATTAGGTTAAAGTTCTCTTTGATCTTCTATCCTAATCTCAGGTTCCTGACCCCAATTCCTGTCCCTACCCTGGTATCTGTCCTTCAAGGCTTTTCTGTATGTAGTCACTATATATACAAACACACCAGTAATATTGAAAATGTAATACTGCTCAGTGGTTTAAAAATATAAATAGTATCATACCATGCTTGTTATTCTTCAACTTTGTTTTTACCCTTTCAAAAGGTCTTGGACATAAAGCATGGTCATGTACAAGGATTGGTCTTATTCTTTCACTTGCTGCATTTTTGTCTCCATAATATGAATACAACATAGACTACTGAGTCATTTCCTTATTGATGACCATTTAGATTGTTCCTGTTTTTTCACTGTTATAAGCAATGTTGCAGTCAGCATCCTAGTACATTCAGATTTTTTTGCACGTGTATAATTTTTTTTTTTTTGAGGGATAGATTCCTGTAATTAAAATCACTGGGTTAATGGACATGTATATACATTTTTCAGTAGATAATACCAAGTTGTTATCTAAAAAGCTTTATTATCATATTTCTCCACCACAATGTGAGAGTGCCTTTTCCTAATAATTGTCAGCAATGACAATTCAATTTTTTCCAGGTTGAGAACTGCTATATTAATATTAGATAAAGTAGGCTTTAGAATAAAGAAAATTACCAGAGACAGAGTGACATTATAAGATGATAAATGAATCAAACACAGTCATGTTGTTTACACTTGATTATAAAGACATAAAGTACAACTGCAAAACTGTATTTGCTCAGGTTAAAAATATATCTACCCCATGAGCCAATAATTCCAATCCCGGGTACATACTTGAGAGAAATGAGTGCATATGTTCACCATACACCAGTGGCAAAGACAAATATAAGTATATTCATAGCAGCGCTATTCTTAATTTCAAGAATAGAAGTATATTCATAGCAGTGCTATTCTTAATTTCAAGGAACTAGAAAACAACCCAAATGTCTGGCAAGTTAGAAAAAATATATAGACTGTAGAGTACACATGCATTGGAATACTACAGTGCAATGAGAAAGAATGACTATGGTTGCATGCAACGACGTGGTTGGATGTCAGATGTTATGTTGAATGAAAAAAGCTAGTACCACAGAGCACATACACAATGATGCCATTTAGATGAAGTTCAAAAACAAGGAGGGAAAATTAACCTGTGCTTTTGGAGTCAGTACAGTGGTCCCTTTGTGTTTGAGAATGGGCATGAGAAACCTTCTGGGGTACAGTACTATATCTAGAAATGTATTATACTATATTTTCATCTGAGTGATGATTACATGGGTGTATATATAGGAGGGCTGTCTGGAAAAATCTAGCCTCTGTTTTTCATCTTACATGGCTGGATACTTTCTGAACAGCCCTCATAGGTAAAAATTCATTGACCCTTAAGATTTGTGCCCTTTATGTATTGTGTATCTTAATAAAAATGTTAAAAAAAAAGATACATGGCAGATTCTGACTTGAGCAACATTATTACTTCATGCCAGACACTGTTATCTCCTGAGCTATAGTTGTCCCTTATCCATAGCACTGGGCATCTGCCTCAGTTTCCCTTCTGCACTGTAATTCCGTGCTGAATCAGTATTTCTCTCAACTTCAGCTACAATGGTTGGGCTGAGATTCTCTTCCCTGCTTGTGCCCCTTCTTGGGGAGGGTCTTTGTGTCTATCCCCCTCCCTCTCAGTCATTTGCTGGGCTTCATTCCTGGTCAGTGCTTCATGGATATCCTGTTTGCTCCTTTTTTACCATGAATATTGTTTCCTTTTGAGAGGTCTGCTGCCAATTCCAGCCCCAGCAGTGGCTTCCTTAGTGATCACTGGCTTGCACACACCATCCAGGGCACTTGATGGTTAAGGGCCCACAACCAGGCTTACTGTTCCTACCATCTCTGTTCTCCATCTTATCTTCTCTGTTTTCAGAACCTCCCAGCCTAGTCTCTCTCCCTACACACCATCTCAGGATAACCCTCTAGATGATTATAACCCCCTCTGTACGACTCTACAGAGCTGCTGTCTCAGTCACAGGCGTCAGCTCGAGTGCTGCTGAGAGCTGAGACAGTCCGTCTCATGTCCCCCCTAATGAGCCTCCCTGATTTTAAAGGTGCTATTTCCTGGGTGTTTAAAGGAAGATGAGATTTTTATCAAGGGATGTGCCTGAGCATCATTGTTGCCATGAATCCACTGGGAGTCTTTGCAGCAAAGGTGCCTGTTCGTCATTTCACGCTTTGCTTGGAGCACAGGCTTTGCTGCCAGAAATGATCAAATCTTTTCTTGCAAAGCCACCATGGGAACAGAGCTGGGAAGATGACCCCACTGACAGCCTATTACTATACAAATTCAAGGATGATTCAGCTGCTGAGAGACAAGTGCTCCTTGTGGGTGCAAAGCTTTCTCAGGTGTGGCTGTGGGGTAGGTAGGGCAGAGCCTGGGTCCTTGTCAGGTAGCACCAGGGGCTTTGTTCCTGAGACAGACTTGTGCACTGTCTCTGATGGAGCACTAGCGGAACCCATCTGTGGGCTCTCCCAGCAGTCTCTGGGCTTGTGGGCCCAGGTTCCTTGTTCTTAATTGCTTTTTCTTAATTTTCGTATGAAAAGAGAGCAAGGAGTGGCTTATTAGCCAGTTCTCTTTGACCATTTTCTTATTTCTTCACCAACCTGCAATGATTTGCAGTGTTTCTGGAATAAATGCAACAGAGGGCTCCTCTGGAGTTAATACTGGAGAATTACATGTCTAAGACACAGTGGTTATCAGTTGGTTGTGTGGGGTAATATGGAAGTCTTATGTGCTGCCGGGTGCTGGCTGTGCATAGCTACTCCTTCTTGGGGTTTGGTGGGCGGTTCAGTGAGTGACTGTATTCAGGCAGTAACCTGTTTCCTGTCATTACCAAGATACCATGCTGCTGGGCCTGGCTGGGGGTGACCTGGGTTCCAGTCCCAACTCTGCCACTTTCTGGCCTTTCATCCTTTCACAAGTCACAGAAGGACACATTCACAGAGCTGGATCCGCTCATGTAGGGCTCGCCCACTCTGTGTCAGCTCAGCATCAGCTTCACTTGCCCATCCTGTCTCTGCTGGGATGTTTTCAAGACTGGAGCTCTCATTCCCTTTGAGAACAGCCTACTTCAATAGCCAAAAAGCGTGAACATCAAACCTAAAATGGAATTTATTCTTTCCTTTATTCATCGGATGTTGACGGTATTTGTAACCCCATCTCTCGTTTCACTGACATAAATAGTTACATCTTGTCCATCACAGGAAAGCAGCTCCTTGTAGAATCCTGCTAGGATTGTGGCATGTCCACTAATGAGACCCAATTTGGGCCAACCAAGTTGGAACTTTGTGCATTGGAGCAGGTGGAGCAGGACCTAGATCTACCCTGCCCTTTAGAAACTGTTGTGAAGAGCTGGGTTGTGTGTAGGAAATGGGGAGAGTATCCTCTGCTCACTGCTGTGCTGTGTTTTGCTGTTTGGGTCTCAAAGATGCATGGCCTTCCTCAGTCTCACAGTGTCTTCAATGGGAGTATCTTTTACCTTTTGGCCTTGCTCCTTCTCTCCTTGGTCCATACCTAACACAGCTTTGCCTATCTCTTCCCTTTGCCCCAACTAAACAAAACTCTTTTCTTCAGTTAGAACAGGGCCACTATGCAAAGGACTTGGACATGTAGAGTCATGGGTAGGAGGGAACACTGTTGAAGCCCCACTCACTAGAAGCAATTGAGTGCCAACTCCGGCTTTGTCTGGACTCTGTGGTACTTAGTAGTACCTACTATAGTGCTTAACCAAGTAGGCCCTCAATAAGTTGTAGCCAACATGGTAGCCTTTAGTCCCTCATGCCAGGTCCAGTGTGAGATATTCTAGGTGCTGGGAGATGGACAGGATGGAAGATGGAAGGGAGCCTGAGAACATGAGGTGGGCATGAGATTGGAACAGCATGGAGGAGGCAGAGGGCTCACACTCTTGGTAGCTCCAGCTTACCTCTCTCCCAGCAAAGGCAGCATTTGGAAAAATCAGCAAAGATCCATTCACATTGTCCCTGTGCATATCCTCCCTCCAGAAACTACTACAATTTCCACATCTGAGTCCAGCAAGAATGATGTTCAAGCTTGGGCCAGGATCATCCCAAGAGATTGAAGAGACTGGCTTCATAAAAGACATGGCACTGGACCATGCTATGGGCATGGGTGGGCCATTCTAGGGCTTGTTGACTGTAGGTAAGGAGTCTGATGGACTCATGCCCAACTCTGTTGCATCCTTGTTCATGTTCCTTTTGAAGGTCAAGGATCTAAGAGGCACTGACCACAGTGGTTTTGGGCTAGATTGGAAGGCTGTGGGGATTTTTCAGGGAGTTCTTAAGGTAAGGAGGCCAGAGAAGGTATCTGAAGGTTAGACAGAGAGGAAGCAAAGCCTTTAGGGCTGGGAGACGGGGTACAGATGAAGTAATCAGAAGCTGGCAGAATTGAGAGCAGTTTGTGCTGTTACATGCACAGTGGTTCAGGGCAAGCAGTCCAGCACTAAGGCAGTGAGGCCTCCTTTCACATTCTGTGGGCAGGAGTCTGACTCAGCCTGAATGGGTATTAGAACCATGTAAGGTGGGCACTTCCATTTTATTCCATGCCAATTAGTTGGGTTCCATTCTGTGTGTTTCCAAAGATCTGTTGGACATCCCCACAGGCACATCTCTTTGCCACTTCAATCTTATATCCCAAGAGAATCTATCGTTCCCTTCCTCACATTTCCTTTTGTGGGAACGGCACTACCATTCACCTAATTCCTCAAGGCAGGAAGGAACCTCTCCCTTCCTTACCATTTGTGATCCCTTGCTAAGTCTGTTTTCTCTCCTAAATGTCCTTTGAAAACCTTCCCTGCGGTCACCTTTCTATGCTCAAACATTCAGCAGGTCCCTTCCTCATCCATAATGAACACTTGCTAGCTTCAAGGTAATGTCCAGGCCTTGCGGGACACATAAGCCCCCCCCCTCCCCCATGAGTTGCTGGAGTATCTGGCTCCATCTCCCACCACTTTCCTATTTCCCCAGCACTCTTCCACACCGTTGCTAAAATTTATTGAGCACTTATTACATATTGTATCTAGTGCTGGGAGCTCTACATAATTATCTCATCCATTCCACCTACAGGTCTGCCTGTGCTCTGAACACCACGTGGAACTGCTTACCTCCTCTCCAGCTATGAGTTCCCCCAACAACCCATGGCTTTTGGAAGGTAATATATCTACACAGACTTTGCAATGGACTTAGTTTGAATCCTGACTTTTCCACTTAGGAGCTGGGTTACCTTGGGCATATTGTCTAACTTTTCATTTACTCAGTTTCCCTGCCTTGTAATGGAGCTTGCTGCATGGTACACTGGGGGACTGAAAAAGAAAATAACTGTCAAGTGCTTAGTGTAGTGAGTGGGATGCCATATGAATGCCAGGTGTGACTGCACATGCTCTGTCCTCTGGAAGTGCCCTATGCCAGCTGCATAGTTGGACTCACTACTGGTTCTTCAAGGTCATTCCTTTCCCCTCACGGCCTTGCATGACCCTCTCAGGCAGGAGAGTTCCCCTTTGCAATGGTCCTGTGCTTTTCTCCAACATAGCACTTGTCTTCCTGGGATAATTGTGGTTTTCTTGTCCCTCTGAAGTTTGAATCCCTCAAGGGCAGTATCTGTTCTTAGTCATTTGTGTGCCCAGGGGCTGAGCATAGAGCCTGACATGGAGCAGACCCTCGGTTTAATGCTTTCCAGTGGACAGAAGGGACAAGAGAACATGTACCAAATCCTGAATTGTGCCTTTGTATTGGCTGTTTCGAGTGTCCTGTCCTACACCCTGAAGTGTGACAAAACTTAGGAGGCCTATCACACCACTGACCTCCTAACAAATTTCGTGTTGGTTTGAAGCTGTCTTTATCCTGGATCCTCCCTCACCCAACTCTTAGCTGTAGAGCCACATTTGCATACTGCAGCTACCATCAAGTTAAAAGAATAGTGGAGATGAAAGGAGCTGAAAGCCCCGTCTCTTGGGCAATTTCCCTGGCAATGCAGCAACAGAATTACCCAAGGAGTGATTGACAAATTAGAAGCACTTTGCACCTAATTTTAATGCATTTGGCTCCTTGAGAGGAGGAATAAGTTAAACTTAAAATGATTCACCTTGCAGTAGCTTCTGTCTTTCAAATCGAAATCAATCTTCATGTGGGGCACTAAATCTTAAGAAAACACATTGCTTTCTATGGTACATTGCATTCTTTAAATGGCTTGATTTGGAGGGCCAGCTGAGCAAGTTAATTTCAATGGCACAGCTGGCTAGCAATTGTGGAGTGGGCACTCTCGCATGGAGTTGGAGAGAGCATGGTCTGATGCTCATTAACCACCCTTGGATTCAAGGAACAGTGAGAGTAATTGGCACTTACACTGGACCATGGGGTGGCAATTAAAGCGGGGTTTCAAGGTCCACGTTCATGTGTTGGTATACAAGATTGTGAACTTGGTCCTTGGAACATCCTGTTCGTCTCCTGAGTGGCTCCCCAATATGGCTGCATTCATAGCTCAGGATTCTGATATCCTTCTTGTCCATCAACATGGAAGCCTATTCTTTTTTTTTTTTTTTAAGATTTATTTATTGTTTTTGACAGAGAGAGATACAGAGTCAGAGACAGAGAGAAGAGGGAGGGCCCAGAACAGTCTCCATAGTTGCACATCATTGGTTTTTCCACATAGTTTTATTCCACAGGTGGGCGCAGGGCTGCACAGGGCAGGAACTGGGCCGGGGTCTTGCCCTGCTGAGAACTGAACTGGGGGCACTCCCCAGTTCAGCATATGGGTCCACACGGGCCGGGGCCGGGATTTGATCCTCGGTCCCCGGGGTTGCAAAGTGAGCACCTAACCCACTGAGCCATCCCGTGGAAGCCTATTCTTGGGAAAGGACAACAGAGACTCATTCACCTGGAGGTGATCATAACTGGTAATAGCTTAAAGTGTAGTTTTTGTCTCAAATGGTATTTTGTATGTTAAAAAAAAGCCAAAGCCAAAGGGGTTAATGTCTATTTAGGAAATTTTTGGCAAGAATTGTTGAGTAGGGGCTTGCTGCCTACTCTAGAATCATAATATTTTTGATCTGGAAGGAAATATGTTTTTCTGGTTTAATTTCCCATAGAACACAATGAACTCATTGGATAAATATGTTATAAAAGGATTCATTGAATAAATGTGTTTATTTTTGCTTATTTTTTGTTTATATTTTTTCATATTTTTAAGCAGTCATCTACAAGACCGTTTTAAATGCTCCCATCATATGGGTGTACTGTCATTTAATAAATCTTCTATTGTTGGACATCTAGGTTGTTTTCTCATTTTTCTCTCTTGTGAACTGTGCTGCTAGGTTTTTACATTCATCCATAATAAAGTTCTAGATACAGAATTGCTGAGGTAATGGATAGGCAAAACTTTTGATAGTTGTTGCCAAATTGCACTTGAAAGATTGTGCCATTTTAAATGTCCTATTTCATATATCAAAAAGCAGGAGCAAAACTAAATGCCTAGCTTACAATGTTCGCTTTAAATATGTATTTCTTTGTCTTTTCACTGTAATTGTTATACAATATCCTTATTATTTCAGGCTGCCATTTTAATAGTTTATTTCTGTAAAGAAAGATAATTTACACATTTAATTTGCAAATTTTAGGCCTCAGATTCTAGGAATTTTGAGGAAGTAACTTGAAAGATCTACCTTGTCTAAAACATACCATAATATCTGGTCATCTTTACTTAAAACAGGTACTAATTTCTGGTTGCATTTACAGTAGAATCAGCTTGCATAGCTTTTTGATTCATGAGATACAGCATAGTGAAGTGGACCTTCCAGACCGGATACTCATTTTTTATTATTTTTGCAAAAAATACAGAATACACTGATTCTAACTAAATATAGCAGGTTTATTCTCTCAAAGAATGAATATAAGGCAATCAGACAGCTGCTGACTGTCAAAGGAACTGATGCTTCTAAAGTTCCAAAGTGAGTTGCTAAAATATAAATCACTTCTTTACACATACACCAAACTATAGAATTCCACTGGGGAAATATCTTTATTTTAGCCAAAAAACTCAAAGATGTTTCTAATTTGTTTTCCATCTGAACAACGAGGGATGGTATAGCAGCTGGGATTGCAGTTAGTTGCATGTAACAGAAACTAGACTATATTGGTTTAACCAAGCTGAAGTTGATGTTTTTTCACATAATAATAAGTTCAGAGATGGTGCAGCTGCTTGAAGAGGTTACCAGGAATTCAGACACCATCTAACTGCTTTGTCCACCATCTTTGTTATGAAATTTTTATCCTCTGGGTTGTGAGATATGAAGAAGATAGGGGAAAAGCTAAAGCTATCTATGTCCAAGCTAATTTTGATTAGAAAAAAATTTGTTGCCATGTTATTGCCTCAAACAAGGTCCACATGGCCACCCATAGCTGCAAGGGAGTCTGAAAATGTCAACTGTATTTTAAAATTAAGGTTACTAATAAGGATGAAAGGGGAGAATGTGTTGGAAAAGCATTAGCCTGGGGACTTGAAATTTTAATTTCCTGGGTTTTAATTTCAGCTTTTCTACTGAAGGCTCTGCAAATGTGGCTACCTTTCCTCTTTGGCTTTAGCTATAGCATCTGTGAAATAATGAGTTTGGGGAGAAAGGTCTCCGAGGGTAATAGTGTCCTGGAATTGGTTTATACTATCTCATGAGACCTGATTGTTTCTTCTCAACTCTGTATTCAGGGACACCATGTTGGTAGCCGGAAATTGGCCTCAGGGGGTGTATCTGCACCATGGAAAATGGCAAATGCTGCTAATCAGGGCTTCTCCACTCACCTCTTCCTCAAGCAGGCTGTTAAACATTTACCACTGTCTTAGAGGACTTCCAGTGTTAACAGCCTCTGAAACTCTTATTTCAGTTCTACAAATCAGAGTTTCAAAGGACAGAGAGACCTCACCTCAGAGACCCCTAAGCCTCAGGGACTAATTTTTCTATTTTGTTTCTATGGGTCACTTTCATGTCATCTTTTTCTTTATTTCCTTCAGTCTTCCTTTCTGATCTTTCCCCTTCTCCTCTGGGAAAGGTCAGAAAGGATCTTTCGGTGACCATGTTATAAAATTTAGAAACAAATGTATTTGTTATAGTTATACAGCAGGCTTTTGTGTTTCTGATTATAAAATGAGATTGGCATGTTTTTAAGTTTAAAGATCTAAAAAGCAAACCCATCTTTTCTTTTCCCTATTACACCTAAAGTTGATTTTTACTTAAGTACAGATCTGAATAATGTTTTATTCCTAGTGTTTAAAACTACTTTAATGATCTGCTAATTCACAACCCAAATAAATACTTTTTCAATTTTGTTGAAAACACCGAAGTAGAAACTGTGACTCACCAAAAGATTGGTTATCATCTTATTCAAATAATTTACTTTTGTATTGTGTATTTTTTAAATTAAACTTTTAATTTTGAGATACTCGTGGATTCACATTCAGGTGTTAAGAAGTAATACAGAGAGATACAGGGTTATAAAAATAATAGATGTATCTTGAAAAACTGTGGTACAATATCATAACGAAGATATTGACATTGACACAAACTATTGCACTTTAAATTTTCAACCAAATATTTACAATTTCATGGTTTTGTATATGAAAGGAAGGATACACCTTTCACTATTAAGGTTGAGGTAACAGTTATTGGACCCATAGCAGATATCAGGGCCCCAGGCATTTCTTGTTGCTCTTTAAACCTGTCTTTACCTTTTTCTCTTCCTGGCACTTCCACAGTTAGATCTTTTCTTATTTGAGTAGAATGAAAAAAACAAGGAAGGTCTAACATCATTCTCCTAAAAAATGTGGTTTTTGAACTAATAGAATGGGTATCACCAGGGAGCTTGTTAAAGACAGAAAATCCTGAGCTCCACCCAGTGCTACTGAATCAGAATTTACATTGTAACAAGCTCCCCAGTTGATTCATATGCACTTTAAAGTTTGAGGACTTCTGGTATAATAGATTATTGGATAATCTTCTCAGCCAGACACATCATTCCCTTGGGCCTCTCTAGAGAGGTCTACATACATTCTGAACACCTCCTTGCCAAAAGGAGCAATGAATAGATGTGGGTTGGGGCATAGAGTCAGTAGACCATGGTTACCACTCTCTTCCAGCTGACCTACAAGTGTCTCCCTTCATTGAGCCCCGGGAATGAAAAGGTAAAGAATTCCCTCTTTGGAACAGAGCCATATGCCACTAAATTCAGAGTTCTGTCTCTGAAGGGGTAATTAAGACAGGAGTCCTCACAGCCTGTGACCTTAAAGTCTGACAAAATTGACCTCATTATTGCTTTGCCATTCACTACTTGATCAAGTTTTCCCAACTCTATGAAACTGTCCCTTATTCTAGCCTTCCCTTTTCTAACTCTTAGAGAAACAAAAGTGAATGAGAATAAAACTTTGATGGTTACATGCTTTGTGTCAAGTGCCAGGTGCTTTATTTATGTGATCTCACTTACACCCCACCTTCTACTGTGTAAAGTAAACCTTATCACACCCCTTAGACAGACTTGAAAAAGATCGAGGCTCCAAAAAATAAGTAACTTGCTAGATATCATAGTTGAAAAGATAATAGTTTTTCTGAGTGGTAGACCTTGAAAAATTCTCCTCCACTGGACAGAAATAACTGACTCAAAGAGCTTTTTTCCTTCCTCTGGTCTCAGTCTTTTTAACTTCTCAACCTGATTATAGCTACTAGTATTTCATTAATGATCTCATCCATACCTGCAATGTTTGGAATAAATTAAGTACTTTTCATGTTTGATTTCATTTCATCTTCATAGGAACTCTATGATGTTGCTTTTATTACCCCGTTTTATAGATGCGGAAATTGAGAGCTGTCAGAAGAGAAGTTATGGAGAATTTACACAGAAAGTAGGTAGGCAATACCCAGTAGGACAGCTGTAAAACTGACAGATAGTAACAAGTATTGGACAGGGTGTAAAGAAATTAGAACCCTCATACTCTGTTAATATGAATGTAGAATGGTACAGCCACTTTGGAAGACAGTCTGGCAGTTCCTCAAATGGTTATACATAGTGTTACCACATAGATGAACAATTCCAGTCCTAGGTATATACCCAAGGAAATGAAAACATATGTCCATGCAAACACTTGTACACAAATGCTTAGAGCAAGATTGTTCATAACAAAAAGTGAAAACAACTCAAATATCTATCAGCTGATGAATGGCTAAACAAACTGTGGTATATCCATATAATGGAATATTATCCAGCCAGGAAAAGGAATAAAATAGTGATATATGCTACAACATGGATGAACCTTGAAAACATTGTTAAATGAAAGAAGCCAGTCACCAAGGACCACACATTGTATGACTCCATTTATAGGAAATGTCCAGAATAGGCAAATCTATAGACACAAAAAGTGGATTAGTGGTTGTGTAAGGCTTGTGGCATGATGGGGAAATGAGGGAAGGTGAATGCTAAGGGATATGGGGCTTCCTTTTGGGATAATGTCATATTCTAAAATTGATTGTGTGTGATGGTTGCACAACTCTGTGAATATAGCAAAGGCCATTGAATTGTACACTTTAAATGAGTGAATGGTATGGTAAGTGAATATCTCAATAAAACTGTAAAAAACAAAAATATTTCCTCAAATACAAATAAATAAAACAAAATGATGTGGCAGGGTCAGTGGTCCTAATCAAGGATCTCCATCTAGTTCCTGCCCCTCTTTAACACACCCAATTAGCTATTATGTCAGTGGTTCCCACTCCAGGCCCAGCATTCCTGATCGGTTACATTAGAAGCTCGGAGTGGGACCTGGGCATCCATAGATTTGAAAGGTCCCAGGTGAATCCCATTGTGCAGCCAGCCATGTTTTGGGTGGGGAAACTTTTCTCAAGCTTGGCTTCATGGACTCTGGTACCACGTGTCTCTATTCAAAGGCTGTGAAGTACATGGAATCTAAAAGATTTGGCATGAAATTTTGATCAAAGCAATTACCTATATGCTTTTCCAATGGAGGTTGTCTGAGGCATAGCAGTCAGAGAAATTGAACTGTCAGAAACTAATATAAGAATCATAAGGGAATATTTCTTCTTCATTGGACACCCAAGATGAATAGCAGGTAAAATAAAATTTTAAATTAAATTGAATATGTATACGACTTTACTTTTTTTGTTAAAGGACTATAACATGAATAATGAACATATTAAAAGGAGACGACCAGACCTTCAATTTCTTTCAATAATGTTAGTGTTGTATATTGTATCTTGAATAAAACACATTTCATAAAACACCTACACAGCTCTGCAATGCATTGTGGATGGCCTCTCTGGAGAAATTTTACATGCTTTTCAATTTTGACATAGTGATATGGTAATAATAGAAATCTTTGGCATATAGTTCTGCAGGCATTTTAATAATTTTTAGCTTTACTGATTGAAAGCCAGGGCTTACCTCACCAGGGTACTCACCTGCGATAGATTGGGAGAGGTGAATGGAGCAGGAAGGACTTCCTTTGTTCCCCATACTGGAGGGGCTGTGGAATCAAAAGCTAAATGGAAATGTATTTGGAATTACTTTAATTGGGATAGAGTTTCAGCTGCTCTCAGAGAAACTCAAAATGACAGTGACTTAATAAACGAGAAGCCTTATTTTTCTCTCACATAAAAGTCCAGGACTGTGTGGCTGCTCTGTCTTTGGCCCCTGCTTGGGACTCAGGCTGCTTCTATACTTGTCTCTCACTGGTCTGATGTGGCCCATTACCACCACCATGTCTGCTGTGGGAAGAGAGAAAGAATACACCTGCCTCTTTCTTCTGCGGACGGGAATTGGAAGTTGCATACATCACTTCTGCTCAAATCCTGTTGACCAGAACACCCCCCCCCCTTTTTTTTTGGAGCTGCATATAATTGTTAAATTTATTGGGGTGACATTGATTGATAACAATTACATTGTTTCCAGGTGTACAATTCTACATTACATTGTCTATGCATTGCATTATGTGCTCACCACCCAGAATCAGCTCTCTTTCCATCACTATATATTTGATGCCCCCTCCCTTCTCTCCCCACCTAGCTGTTGACCAGAACTTAACCATCTTAACTGTATGACTGCATGTAGCTACAAAGGAAGCTAGGAATTGCAATATTTATTTTGGTGGCCAAATGCCCAACTAAGAGTCGAGTAGATGCATACTTATGAAAGCCCCTATGAATACATTTTACCTTCACAAAATTAAGGCAATAATAGCATCCTGAATAAAAATAATGTCAATGACATTTTTGCATCTTTAGTTAGTAAAATAGTACTCTACCATGAACTTACACTTGCTATGGCTCTGAAAATTTTTGGTGTTGTCCTTCCCTGTAGTTTCAGTGGAGTACATGTACATATATTTTGCTCTGTTGAAGATAATAAGTATATTCAAAGGCAATTTCTATTAGTTTCTGGCCTCCATCCCAATGCTTAATGTCTTTCTGATTTTATGATTTGGACTGCCCAAGTCACCCTATCTAAGTCATGACTTAAAAACAACCTCCAGTTCACATGTACTTGACCCAATCTTCTCACAGCTATAGGAGAGGCATAGAGGAAGAAGTCCATCCATGCACACTGGAATTTTGAGCACTGAGAGTTTGCTGCAGGGGAGGAGGCATTGCCACATTTGAAAGTCGGTTGGGAGTCTCCTGGACTGCGAAGTTAGGAGTCAACCTCCAGCCCCGCTGTGGTTTCTTGCATGCCATGCAGCTGCTTCTGCCCTCTTGACTCCAGCTGTAGCTCAGCCTTGGCACAGTCAGTCCTTGAATGAAGTGCCCCTGAGGTAGATAGGGATGGAAGAGAGGCAGCCTGAGCCTGGCCCTTGTATTTGAGTTCTGATAATGGCTCATCTGCCTCCCATGAGAAGTAGAGCTATGTAAAGGAACGAGAAGAGCTTCCTGGGTGAGTCACTCAACTGGAAAGCCTCAGTTTCCCTGGGCCAATAGGACAGCCATAGCTGTAGAATTTCCATGTAAAAGTTGCTTAGGGATGAAATCTGTTGGGAGTTAGGGCAAGGGGAGCCAGTGGACTTGTCTTGGAGCTGCATTTATGTAGCAATTCTCCATTTTTAGTTCCCTATATGTATAGCTCAAATAAAAACACCGAAGTTTTCTAAAGGTGCATGTATTTACAGTTCATATGAAATTAAGGAGAATTTACTTGTCTGTACCAAAGAATAAGAAAAATAATCACATGAAGTTATATCAATAGGTAATCATCAAAATAACAATGTTCATCTTGGTTTTATAATGGAATGGTGTATGGCAATAAGTACACTCCACTCATCCTACCTTCAAGGGGCCCACGGAGACTGAGGAGCTACAGTGGTGGGATTCCTTGGTTATGGTTGGAAGCCCATGCTTCATGGATCTCAGTGTAAGCACATCTGTCTTTTTGAATTTATAACTACATCAGTTTGTTCTGGCACCACTACTGCTACTCCTCAAGGAAGTTTTTGTTAGTCTCAGGCAGGAAAAAAAAGAATGTTTCACTTCCTATAGAAATAATTGGCAAAGCCATGCAGTTGCAACATGGCAAAAAAGAAGTGAGGGTGGGGTGGGTGGAGAGTGAATGCTCCCTAACCCCGGACTTTTTGGGAGGATTAAATGAGATGATTCATGTGAAATGTCTAACATGGTAAATGATAGTGGCTTAGTCAATGATACCCGAGATTAGAATTAAGTTTTCAAGATCCATTCCTCATTTCATTCCCCAATTAGTACTTACTCTTGTCTCTTACTGGTAGAAATAGACATAGCCAGCACCCCAGACCCCACATTCTTGACTAGATTCCTAAAAAGTATACTCTAGCCTCACATTTGAAGATTAGCAATGCATATCTGAATAATAAAGCCTTTGAAAAGTCCCGCAGGAAAAAAATTCATTGACTTTGTTTCACACAATGTTTTCCAACTGATTTTGGACCACAAATCCATCTCTTATGTCTTACTATTTTTTCATGGACCACCTGTTAGCATTTTATGGGACACGAATTCTATGGAACACCCTATTGCAAAATGACAATTTCATGGTCATCAAGCTTGGGAATTCTAGGGTATTAGTGCAGATTTTTTAGGAGAAAAATGAAGTTCTCTTGTCTTCATCAGTTAAATGAAGGTCAGTTGACTTTGTGAGTAGCACTTCATGATGGGTGAAGTGGCACAATCTGACTTGATTCATCTTCCTGCTTTCTAGCCCTGGAGGTCAAGTGGGAGGCAAGGCGGTAACACACCAGGCTACACATTGGTCTTGGCATTGTGTGGCACCTATCCTTGGACTGTTCCTTACTCCTGAGCAGAGAGCCAAAGTTCACAGTCCCATTTACTCAAACTTATCTTCTTGACCTTAACAACAGCCTTAGGAAGTAGGCAGGTGTTCAGGGCTGAATGTGTGCTTTCAAAATCCGTATGTTGAAGCTTAACCCCCAGTATAATGATGTTGGGAAATGGGGTCTTTGGGAAGTAATTAGATTGATATGAGATCATCAGGGTGGGGCCCTCATGATGGGACTGGTGCCCTTATGGGAAGAGAAGACAGATCTTGCTCTCTCCATGTGCGTGCACTAAGGAAGGGCAGTGTGAGTGCACACTGCCCTTGATAACAGCCATCTACAAGCTAGGAAGAGAGTGCTCTTTTATCTTGGATTTCCTCATTTCCTGAACTGTGAGAAGCAGGTGTCAATTTAAGCCACACAGTCTATGGTACTTCGTTATAGCTACCGAGCTGACTAAGATGGCAGGGTAGAAAATGGTTGATCTCACCTTCTAGCCAAAAAAACTGGAATGTCAGGAGATGAAGCTATATAAGGCTTAAAGAACTAGAGCTAAAATCTAAGTTGCCTGATTCAATTAATTCAACAAGCATTTATTTAGCACCTAACTATGTGCCTGGTACTGTGCTTGGTTCTGGGAGTGCAGGGTGACAAAATCTTAGATTCTGCAGGATTTAGAAGAGACAAATGTGAATAAAAGTTATAGTACTGTGAAAAGCAACCACAGACTCAGAGGGGATCAGAATGGTTAGGGAACACAAAGAAAGTTGGTTTATGAATTGGGTTTTGAAGGATAAATAAGAGTTTTTCCAAGGGAAGTAAGCAGGGAAAAACAGAGGCTATTTCTAAATTTTGTTATAGTTACATTACCCGCCTTCCCCCCTGCTGCAGCCCTACAGAAGGTGACAATGACTTAGAGGATATTAGTTGTGTGTGTGTATGTGCATGTGTGTGCGCGCTTTGAGTCTAGGCTCTGAGATAGCAAAATTCTGAGCATTTCCCCTTTATTCCTTTCTACTTATTTTTGAACCAAGTTGGAAGCATTAAGTGCTTTGCAAGTGCTGCGTCGCATTAAAGCGTGGTGATGGATGGGAGAAATTCATCAATGTTGGCTGAGAAATTCATCTATGAGGTTAAAGTTTAAAAACTTTAATAAATCAAATCTCTTAAACCTGGGATTGGAAAACCAGTAAAAGGGATGGCATGTTGGCTTGGGGTGGCACACGGTTCCATTTCATTTGTTGGGTGGGAAGGCCTTTTCCCTGGGGCTTGCTTTGCAGGGATTCCTGCAATGTTTTAATCTGAAGTTCCCTTTCCTTGATTAGTGTGATTTTTTTTTTTTTTTTGGTAATGGTGAACCACTGAGAAGCAATGATCTGGGAAACCACCCCCTGCAGTGCCTTTTGTTAGGTCCTCAGTCGAACAAAACAACTAATTATGGTTGGCACCCAGGGAGGTGGCTTTTAAACAGCAGCAGTGGCAGCAGCAGAAGCAGCCTGATATCACCTCCACCTGTTTCTTCCTACCACCTGGGAGGTTGTGTGGTGTCAGGGCCATGGGCATGTGGGGGCAGGGTCCTATTTTCAAGAGGCCTGCTTGGGTGAAAACAGAAGGTCAAGGCAGTGGGCAAACGATCAGTGCATGTGGGGATTATTTAAAGGGTGATGTGTGCAACTTTGAGTTGCTCATGGATATTTTTTTTTGCTCACCCCAAAGGGACAAGAGGATGGGCTCCTGAGGCCGCCAGGTACCAGGTGGCAGTGGCTGTGCTTTGTTCTGTGGGTGCAAAGTGTTCTGTGCCTTAGGGAGGCAGCTGGAGGCCAAAGGACTGTCTGCTTCTAAGGGAAGCTGTCTCTGCTTTGTTGCCGTGGCTAAGAGGTCAGCTTTGGGGGAATTCTGTCCTCCAGCTTCTTAGGACTCTTAGTCTTGGCTGGGTTTGAGAAGTGTTTCCTTCTAAGCACATCTTCCTTCACAAACCACGAAAGGGGGATTTATTCAGCTTTTGAGAACAACTGGCTAAAATTTGGTCCAATGATCCTAGCTCTGCCAGCCAGCCTAGGTGTGCTGGTTATTTGGAGTTTGTCTCACCCATCCCTCCAGATACATTGTGAGCCCATTTCCATCCGCTCTGTGCCATGCCAGGCTGATATCTATGGACTGCACTTTCTTACCCTAGCTTTTGCTAGGGTTTAGCCAAGGAGAGATCAGAGAGGGAAGGGAGATACTTGGGGCTTTCCCTCTTCCTTCCCTCCCTGCACAGGTGCCATGTTGGACATGAGCCACCCCCTTCCATGTCTACAGCTGGCTAGGTCATCCCTCTTCCATGGTTCAATTTCATCCTAGGCTTTACTATTATTATAACCACCCCTGTTTCTTAAGGCCAAGGGTAGCAAAATTTTCTGTTATTGCTAGTTTCTGGGTATCTTTTCAGCCTTTTCCCACTCCTTAACTCTTTTTTTAAAATGAGGTGAAATCCATATAACATGCAATTAACCATTTTAAAGTGTACAACTCAGTGGCATTTAGGGCATTCACAATGTTGTGCAAACACCACCTCTCTCTAGTTTCCGAACTTTTTCATCACCCCAGAACACCCTGTATCTATTGAGTAATCCCTCCCCATTTAGCCTTTCCCAGTCTTCTGGTAACCACTAACATGTTTTCGATCTCTATGGAATTTTCAAAATTTTTATTCTGGATGTTTCATATAAAAAGAATCATATACTATGTGACCTTTTGTGTCTGGCATCTTTTCCTTAGCACAATGTTCTCAGGTTTCATGTATGCCTCTTGCTTGAGTGTTCTGGGCTTCCCTGGTGGGGCAGGTAGGCTTGAGAATTTTCATTTCCAGCAAGTTCCCAGGGACGGTTATGGCTGCTGGTTTGGAGACCACCAGTTTACAGAACAGAAAATTAAGGGGATTGTGATATATCTATGCAATAGAATCAGCCATAATATTGAAATACTAATGTAACTAGTTTATTAAGGGCCCTTCATTGGCATCATCTGGGGTGAATTAATTTCCTGTTGGGACCCTGATGGATGCACCCCACTCCTCCACCTGGTGTCACTGACACCATCATTCCTCACGTGTTTGTTTCTGGGTACATCCTGAGCAAGGCAGTGGGGTCTCAACAGCCTCAGTCTTGGAAGTAGAGCTGAGTTACATGGGCTTCCTCTTCCTGCCTGGTGGGTGCTCAGGGAAGCCTGGGGTCTGGTGCTGGCCCAGAACCAGCCCGTCCAGGTAGTAAGCTGCAGGCATTGCTCTGCAGATTAGCTCGTGTTCAGGGCTCAGAAGCCCCCGGTGGAACTGACCATACGGCCACAGGCTGGACTTGAAGTCCAGAGAGAAAAGACCCTCATTTTCCGGAGACCAAAAGAAAGATGGAGGTAAAGGATTAGGATGGGTCAGAAGAACTCTAGCCTGGAGAAAAATGCTCTTGTGTGATCGACAACAATTTATCGAAAAACGACTGATGTGATCCATATACATTTTAGGTGACTGTGGTTCCAGCTAGATCAAAACTGAGGCTGAAACATACTTGGCTTGCAGAAATAGCTAATTGTGACCATTCCTCTCTCTCACTCTTTGTGTTCACATCCACTGATTTCATGGATGTTAGGAGTCTCCTGCAAAAGAATTGAATATGGTTCACATTTAGGGTTATATACACCTGAAGATTCTGAGTCAGGCTCAACAGAAGCTAAATGTTTTAGGCAAGGGCATTTGGATGCCTGGGGGAAAATTCATCGTGGGAAAAGGAAGCACGTAGCCAACTTGTTAGTTTCTGCCATAGGACAGGGGTTCCCAGGTACAACATGACTTGTTCCCTCTCCTCACCCAATCATTCTATGAGCATGCATGTTTTCTAGAAGAGAGGGCTATATGTGTAAAAACATACCCATAAGAATGCTAGCCCTTAGGAATTCAACCAACTCTGCTGTGGGATACCTCTACTAGAGGAGAGAAGAAAGGGACCAGGCTTTCCTGCTAGCAGGAGAATGAGGAGCACATGTGAACCCCAAAATGTCAAGAAAGTTCAGAGTAGTGTTAGCTGCAGGGAAGATGTGACTTGAGGGATGTCCAGGTCAGCCACCTAGACTAGAGTCTTAGGGGAAGGTCAGATAGGATGATGTCAGACCTTTTGTGAGATACTCCTTGGGGAGTCTTAGGGAGCAGGAATGTCAAGGACTGTGTGTGGGGGACGTGTGTGTGGATGGGCCCCTGATTTCCAATAGATGAGAGACATGGCATTCTGATTTCAGGGATACAGTGACCTCTTTTATATTTTCCAAATGGAGAGGTCTGGAGGACATTTGAATTAGATAAGAAATAATATATAACCTCACTAGTAATTAATGAGATTCAAGTTAAAGAGTGAGATTTTTGCATATCCATTTGGCAAATATTGAATGAATTGTATAAGTAAAGCTACCTGCTATAACAAAAATGCCAAAAATTGATAATGGCTCAGAAACCAGTTTCAGGAAAGCTGGGATGGCTCAGCGGGTTAAGCGCTCGCTTTGAGGCCATGAGGACCGAGGATCGAATCCCGGCTCCGGCCCAGGCAGGACCCACATGCTGAACTGGGGTGTGCTTCCCGAATGCGGTGAGGCCCCCAGTTCAGTTAAAAAAAAAAAAAAAAAGAAACCAGTTTCATTCTCTTCACTAAGTCCAAAAGGGCATTCCCAACTGGTGGGGACTTCTTCAAGTGATTATTCAAGGGCCTGACTTCCTTTCATCTTGGGGTTCTTTCTTCTTCAACGCGCGGCATCTGTGGTCACCCAGTTACTTCCCTTGTAGCCATTCAGGAAGGGATTAAGTGTATGGAAAATAGGGCAGGAGAGGATTCTGAGTGCTGGGCATAGAAGGGAAACATCACTCCGTCCTGCTCCCACTTCATTGGTGAGAATGCAAGTGTGGAAGTGCCAGGGAATGAACACCTCCCAGGAGCAGCCTTCAGCTGTGACTGATAGGAGGCAGATAGATACCCCAGCGCCTTCTCACCGTGGGCAAGATAACTCTGCAGCACATGTTCTAAACTGGTTCCCAAACTTCCCCAGTGAGACTATGTGCTTCTTGCCCAAAGAGGAAACTTGCTTTAGGACATACCCTTTGAAAGCTCCCTTTGCTGTTTTACTTCTCCACTCCTCAACTTTTACTTTCTGGGGTCACTCCCTTCTCCCTCTCTGAATAAACTACTTGCACTTGAATCCTTTTCTTAGTGTCAGCTTCTGGGGGACCCCAGCCAACATCCACCTACTTGGCCATCCTGAAAGAATGGCTGGTGTAAGTATGGGTAAGAGATCTTAGGATTTAGATAACACTTGTACTGTTGTGGTCCTGACCAAGGATGAAAGAGGAAGATTGCCTTTGGGGTAAAGTAGGTTAACAATGGAATTTAATTTTGTTAAATAATTGTCTGCTCCCAGCTGCTTAGGAAAGCACATGGCCTTCTTTGGGATTCACCTTGAATGTGTCTTGCTTGGTCTGGGTTGCTACCATAGTAACCAGAGTAATTAACTTTAATTACTGCATCTCTCTGGCTTAGTTTGCTCACCACCTCCCTCCACTTCAGTTCATTCTGGATTTGCTTTGAAATATGTTAGTGAGTCAAAACTCCTATCCACCTTCATCTGCATGTTGATAATATCTCCCTTCTGATTTTATCGGGCGACATGTTCCTGTTGCCTCAACATTCATTTCTTTGATGATAAAGCACATGCATGTTATAGCTGAGGCCTTTAAACGGGGTTCATCAATTAGAAAACACAGAAGTGATATCCACTGGGGCAGTGTTTGGACCCCCTTTGTTAACTCAGAACATCTGTTTGGCTGATAGGGGCACCTTGGTTTATTGCTGTCATTAGGAGCTGTCAGTCAGAGGCACTGAGACCTATATTTCCCACTGAGGTGTTGAATATTAAAAAGAACATTACCTACCAAGAGCTCAGTCCTGCTTCACATTTTTTTTTTAAAGAAGGAAGTTCTGTTTCTAAGTGTGTATGGATTTCTAGGAGTTACTCAAAAGGCAAATTATGGTATTTTTTGATAGACATCTCTCACCCAAAAGAAACAGAAATAAGCGAAGAGGTTCCTGTGATACTCTATGCTACATGCCCATAGTCTACCTTCTTTCAGAACTGCGGGATGGAAACTTCCATGTTGCTACATCCATAAAATGAAATATTATACAGCTTAAAAAAAATGGTTCAGTCTGCCCATCCACTCAATAGCACCTGGCCATGTGATAGGTTCTTGGAAATAAAAATGAGTCAGATGTGATTCCTGATATGGTGTAATTCACAGTCTCACTAGGGTTGATGAACACAGAAAAAGATAATTAAAATACACCCTGACAAGTTTAGTTAAGACAGGTTGGGGTGAGGGACATATTTTAGGCAGACAGCCCAGATCAGGGTGTGTAAATTGTGGCAGGGATAGTCAGGGACCAGACCTGAAGTATTTTATTATAAGAGTTAGTCTCAGAGGAGACAAATGAACTGACTGTTCATTGAGCTTTCAGCACTGCAGGGCCTCGGAGATCAGCTGGTCCAACCTTTGTTTGACTGCTCTTCACAGAATTCTTGCAAGGTAATCATCCAATCTCTGCTTGGCACCTCCTAGCGCTCTGTCTTGGGATGGTCTGCACCCTGACTGGGGAGTACAGACAGGAGAAAGCACTTCCTTGTGACTGTGCCCATCAACTCTGCTTTCACCCAGGCATTTCTGCTTGCTCCACACAGCAACACTTCATAGCTGGGCTGGCACTTCGCATGTTTCCCTCCAGAATGAGGCTGGTTTCTTTAGTTGTTCATCAAACGACCTCGTGCAGTCCTATCAATTCTTCTTCCTAAATATCTCTTGAATCTGGTTCCTTCTCTTTATCTCCATAACTAATTAGCCTAGACAATAAGACAAAAAGCCACCTGGCCATTACTATCAGTCACTCTACTTATTTTAGATCTCTCTCTTCTCTGGTTTAGGCAAATGAAACCATCTCCTCACTGGCCTCCTAGCTTCCTTTTTGCCCTTGTGATTTTATTGTACTGTAGGCAGATTGATTCTTCTAAAATGAAAACATGACTATGTCATTTCCCTGCTTAAAACCATTCAGTGGATCTCCCATACTCTTCACATAAAGGTCCAAAATCCTACACACCCCTCAAGGTTTGCCATGTCTGGTCCTTTCCAATCACAGCTATCAGCACTTCCATTGGCGGGGGATATGCCTTTCAGAAAGTATTTTAGATTTTGATTGTGTCATGATATCTCTGGACCCCTTGTATTATCATAGATGTGTCTCTCTTCCTTCCACTCGTTCCTCTGATCCTCCTGGATAATTTCTGCTCATTTTTCAGATCTGAGTTTATAAGTCACTTCCTCTGGCAAGTCATCACTGCCACCTCTCCAGCTTAGGGGTCTAGGTACAGATTTTTTCTTCCTCTTTTTTTTTTTTTTTAAATTAAGATGCACTTAAGTGGACCCATTTTAGTATACAGCCACTCAAGTAAAGATATAAAACATTTCCAGCACCCCAAAGGCTCATATTTCCTTTCATAGATATTTCTCAGAAGTAATTGCTATTCTGACCTCTATCATTATATATCAGTGTTGCCTTCTTTTCAACTCTATATAATGGAATCATGTCATATTCACATTTTATATGTGGCTTCCTGCACTCATCTGTGTTGTTCATGTGGCAGTAACTCACTCTTTTTTGTTTCCTGTCTGTTATTTCGTTGTATGGCCCATTGTATGAATATGCCATAATTTTTTGATCCATTCTACTCTTCTAGGCCTTTTAGTTGTTTCCAGTCTTTGTCTGTTGTGAATATTGCTGCCATGAATATCAGTGTCTTTTGCTGAACATATACATTCATTTGTTCTTATACTGTAATAAGAATATATATAAATATATAAGAATATCAGTATTTTTATGTATTTCTTTCTTAAGAAAAGATTTTATTTTATTTATTATTATTTTTTTAATGATTTATTTATTTATTTTTTTGACAGAGAGAGAGAGAGAGAGAGAGAGAGATTCAGAGACAGAGACAGAGAGAAGGGGGAGAGCCCAGAACAGTCTCCATAGTTGCACATCCTTGGTTTTTCCACATAGTTTCATTCCACAGGTGGGCGCAGGGCTGCACAGGGCAGGAACTGGGCTGGAGTCTCACCCTGGTGAGAACTGAACTGGGGGCACTCCCCAGTTCAACATATGGGTCTGCACAGGCCGGAGCCAGGATTCGATCCTCAGTCCCCGGGGCTGCAAAGTGAGTGCTTAACCCACTGAGCCATCCTGGCTTCCCCGAAAAGATTTTATTGTTTTTGACAGAGAGAGAGAGAGAGAGAGAGAGACAGACAGACAGACAGAGACAGAGAGAGAAGGAGGAGGTCCCAGAGAAGTCTTCATAGGTATATGGCATCAGTTTTCGGCATAATTTCATTCCACACAGGTGGATGTGGAGTTGTGCAGGGTAGGAACTGGGCCCAGGTCCTCCTGCATGGGAGGCATGTCCCTGAAAGCTGGGGACTGAACCAGGGGTCAGATCAGGGGCCTCCCACATGAGAAGCTCACCTCGGCAGGAGTCGAACTGGGGGCTTCCCACATGGGCAGTACACCCCAGTTCAGCATGTAGGTTCGCACAGGCTGGGGCTGGGATTTGATCCTTAGACCCCCAGGACTTTGAAGAAAGTGCTCAACCTGCTGAGCCATCCCAGCACTCCCTATATATTTCTTTCTTATACTAATAGATTTCATTATCTTTTTTTTTTCTGAGTTTTTCTCCATTGGACCAATCCTTGCAAGAGAATTTTACTTTCTATCTAATTGCCACAAGAGCTGTCCTTGTGACCTTTGTTGTGCAGTGAAATGAGATAGAAAGAATATATGTCACTTCATATCAGAAGCTTTAAGAACAACTGCATAGTTCTGCCACTGTACATTTCACCCTGATATGAAATTGGGGTAGAGACTGATAGACCATGCTGGGCCCTAGAATGAAAAATGGGTGGGGCAGAGCCAAGGTTGACTCACAATGAACATCAACAAGAGTGAGAATTAAACATAGTTATAAGTAATTGACACCTTGGGATTGTTTGTTACTACAGCAAAACTTAGTCTAAGATGACTGATATAATACCTCTTCTTCTGCTCCCAAACCACCTTATAAATTCCTCTGTCATAAAATGATACACATTCCAATGAAGTGTTATTTAACTTTCTCCCCACTTGCCCCCTTCTGCCACACCGCAGCCTGTAGGGGTGGAGACTATGCTGTCTCGATCATCACTGTAAACCCAGCTCCTAATACTCGGATAAGCAAACAGTAGATTTACAATACATATTTGCACAATGGGAATGGCTTTTAACCTTTGTTGATGGAAAAGTCAGTTTTCCTAGGTGTCCTCCCCATAATGGGAGGCCAGGAATAGAGCACCATTTCCAAGTGTGGTTTGATTACTGAGGAGAAGATAATAGGATTAACCTCCTTTCCTATGGGTGTGCTACTCCTAAAGATATGGCTCAAAGTGGCTTTAGCTTGTTTGATAGTGACATCCCACTGTTGGTTTATGTTGATTTCACTATTGACTCAGACTCTGAAATTTCTCCAGTTTTTCCTTTCTGGACTTGGGCAGAGATACCCCTGATTAACTTAATGATCGTCATGTGCCTCTGTCAATAAGCCCACTCTATCATCTTTCCCTGGAGTCTGGGTTTACTTGTTTGTTTATTTTTTTTAACTGTGCCTTCCACTTTGCTTCCTGATTTCCCTTATCTGGTTGTTCTATCTCACCTTGCCCTCCAGCAACACCAAATTACTCCATTTCAAATCTTATCTCAAACCTCTGTCCATTTCTGATTGATGTGGGCATTTATCAGCTTCCAACAAATTGAGCTTCATTGTGCTGGAGTATAAAGGGGCTGAAGTGTGAAATAGCTTGGTCAAAAATGAGCACCTGCAATTTTGAACACCTGCTACTGTAACTTTTGATTTAGGGATCATATTTGAAGACTCCGTATTTTCTTATTGACTGGTAGGTGTTCTTTACCTACTCTGAGAATGAATTCTTGGTTGGCTATATGCATTATAAACAGCTATATACGCTTTGTCCATTTTTTCACTTTATTTATAGTATATTTTTTATATAGAAGGTTTTAATTTTAACTTGTCAATCTTTCCTTTACAGTTTGTGCTTTTTAAATCTCTTCTTTAAGAACATTTCCCCAACCTTGATTTCACAAAGAAAGTATACATTTTCTTCTAAAAATAATTTAAAATTGCATATAGATTAGGTCTCTAATGTATATGCAATTTTAAAAATTATATGTGGCATAAAGAAAAGGTGTAATTTAATTTTTTTTTTATACAGAAAAATTGTTGCCAAACTATTGAATGACTACATAGACATATCATGCTCTTAAATACTTCATTCATTTAAATGAGTAGGTCTGCTTTTATGCTCTCTATTCTCTTCCAGGATTCTGGGATTTTAGTCCTGCCCCAAAACCATATTGCCTCAGTTACTATAGCTTTATTACATCTTTACTGTCTTTTAAGGTAAACTATCCCCTTGTTCTTCTTTTCAGATTGCCCTTGTTATTCTTGGATTTTTGCTCATACATGTGAATTTTGGAATTAGCCCAAGTTTCTATGAAAAGCTCTATTTGGATTTGATCAGAATCGTGGAATTTATGAAGTAATTTGTGGAGAATTGTCATCCTTATGTCTTCTTTCCTATACATAACATAACTTGCCCTTTAAAAAATGTTTCGATATATGTTGTGATTTTCTTCATAAAGTCTCACAGTTTTTATTAGATTTATTTGCAGTGACCTATTATTATTATTTTTTTGACTTTGTCAAGTTTGATCATATGACAGACTTGGATCAATGTGTGTAGAAGTGGTTTTGTGTCAATCCCAAGCTACAATCAAGAGATTTTAGGAGCCATTACAACTACTTTTCTGCCTCCAAATAGGCATATTCCACACAGAGGATGCTCCTTAAACCTGGGTCCCAAATGCAAAAGCATATGGAACAGAGATGTAGTCTGATTTATAGCTCACATATCATGTAAATGAAGAATTAATCTTTGTTTTTTGCAAACCACAGAGATTTTTGGGTTGTCACCATATTAAAGCTGACCAATTATCCATATCTGGTCTTAGAATCAGATTAATCTAGCCTCATAAAATGGGCTGGTACCTTTCTTACCCCTTCCCTGAAAGAATTTATATAATACAGTAGTATTCTATTCCTTAAATTTTTGGGATTTGATTATAAAACTGTCTGAGCCTGCTATATATTTTTGAGTGTAGAAGAATTTTGAAAAACGATTTTTAGTTAAAAAAAAAGTTATTGATATAGTCAGGGTTTCTATATTTTTCCATGTGTTAATTATGATAATTATAATTTTATGGAAAATTCTCCTTTAGATCTATGTTCTAAGTCAACATAAAGTTTATAACAATCTCTTATGATAAAAAAACAAACTTTTGCTGTATTTTGATTATGATCTAATGAGAATATTATTTGTGTCTTATCTTTTTTCTTGATCAGTCCTATAATAAGTTTATCTAAATAATTAGTATTTTCAGAGAACTAGCTTGTTGTTGTTGTTTTTAAGATTTATTTATTGTTTTTGACAGAGAGACAGAGATACAGAGTCAGAGACAGAGAGAAGGGGGAGGGCCCAGAACAGTCTCCATAGTTGCACATCATTGGTCTCTCCACATAGTTTCATTCCACAGGTGGGCGCGAGGCTGCACAGGGCAGGAACTGGGCCGGGGTCCCGCCCTGGTGAGAACTGAACTGGGGGCACTCCCCAGTTCAGCATATGGGTCCGCACGGGCCGGGGTCAGGACTCGATCCTTGATCCCCAGGGCTGCAAAGCGAGCGCCCAACCCACTGAGCCATCCCAGCTTCCCCCAGCTTGTTTTTTGTCAAAACTTTTTGTTAAGTTTTGTCAAAAATTCTTGTCAAACTTCTACTTTTTTCTATTTCATTAACTTTTGCTCTTATTTTTACTTTCACTTCCATGAGATTTCTTTCTTGCTTTAAAAGTGAATATATAATTCATCTATCCTCAATTTTTCTTATATTATTTAGCATTATAAGAGTTAGCTGCATATAGCAGAGACCAAAAATGACAGTAGCTTAAATAAGATGAAAGTTTATTTTTCTCACACATGAAAATTTAGGAGGTAGAAGATCCAGGGCTGGCATTGTAATTGTGCTTTGCAAAAACTGTAGGAACTCAGGATCCGTCTATCTTGTTGTTTGCAGGGCACTGCTCTTGCCTACCTGGTGCAAGTGAATTCAGCTCTATGCCTGTACTCCAGCCTGCATGAAATAGGAAGGAGATAAGAAAGTATTCCCTCCCTTGAAGATATAACCTGGAGATTACATGTATGACTTCTACTCAAATCCCATTGGGAAAAACTCAGCTGTACACAAGAGAATGGCATATTTCACTTTTATTTTGAGAATCCATAGGTCCAGCTAAAAATCAAGGAATCTGTTACTATGGGAGAAAAGGATAATTATACTGGGAAGAACTAGCAGTATCTGTCCCAGTCCATCATCCCTTTGTTACCCAAATATTCATATGTACCGATCTTCCCAACCATCCCCATACCAATGAAGACAGCTCTAAAGCTCCTTGTAGCTATTGAATTTAGCTCAATGTCTAGGTAATGTCCAGTAATGTCCAGTCCTTAACATCAGGTCTAAGTGTGTATCTTCATGGTTCAGTGACATAAAAACTACAAGATAAATTTCTGCCTTGCATGTAGCCAGTATGCAATGATGAACAGGAGCAGGAAATGCACACTATGCAATCCCATTTGGATGGAGGAGCAGGTGAAATACGCAACAGCAAATACTTCCTAACAATGATCAAATACAATAGCCTAGCCAGCAGCCTCTGATCCTCTTTCTTGGAGGAACTTTTTACTCGATCATCTTTCATGTCTCCTGGCATCACCTTTTTGGATTATCCTTCCTGGCCACATCTGAGGTGGTTCTTGCAGAGTAGCTCCTCCTTGTGGGCTTCAAAGGGTTTGGAGACCACTTCTTGCTGGTCCACGTCCATTCAATTCTTTGTCAAACATCCGTAGCCAGCTCTCTAGCTTAGAAATAGCCTTTTAAACCTGAAGGTTCTTGTGTTACTTTTACAAATTTGCTTCTGTGCCTTGCTCAACGTAGTGGCAGCTAACTAGTTAGAGCTAGAGATTTGGGTGGGAAAGACAACTCTAGGACAAAGAGCTTGACAAATATTTTTCAGCCAAATACATTTTCTGACCTGAAAGTTGATAACAATCTAGCTCCCCCTTTGCTGGCTATGTCTCAGCTGGGTCCTCTTAGTTGTGGTCTCTACCCACATGCTTTTAGGACGTCTCTTTAGAAACTGGCAGCCCTGGGGCCACCCACCTACACCAGTTAAGGTTATTGGCCCTTTGGAAGCACAAAGATATAGCCACTTAAGAGCAGGAACCAAAATAACAATTGAACTTTTATACTTTTGATTCCATTTGAGCCTCACACCACCCTGTGAGCTAAGCACAATTATTGTTTCTCTTTTACAGATGAGGGTTAGAAAGGCTAGGTTACTTTTGTTGGGTTACATATATAGAAAGAGGCCTTCTGGGATCCCTTTCTCTATGTTATCTGCTGTCCCCTCTGAGTCATGATTGACATTTCTATATTTTCTTATATCACTGGTCACAATGTATAAGTATTGCCTTCTTTATTTGTTTACTTTACTATGATAGACAGTTTTCAAGATGGCAGCCCCATGATCCTCACCTCCCAGTAGTCATGTCTTTGTGTAGTCTCTTCCAGTATTGAGTCATCCTGGTCTGTGACTAACAGAATGTAATGAAAACAATGACATAAAACTTTTAGGGCTAGGTCATAGAAGGCATAGCTCTGCCCTGTTTAGGGAAGCTAGCTGCCTTACCATGGGACATTCCAGTACCCTGTAGAGAGGTGCACATGAAAAGTCACTGGGGCCTCCCACTAACTGGCCAACCATGTGAATAAGCCACCTTGGAAGTAGATCCATTATTAGCCTAATCAAGACTATAGATGACTTCAGCCAGATGACCTTCACTACCATCTCACAAGAGACCTTTAGCTAGCACGACCCAGCCAAGCTGCTCCTGAGTCCCTGATCCATTTGCTATTCCATTTGAGATATTAGAATTGAAAACATGACAGAGAATGTTTATTGTTTGAAGCCAGTGTTGGGTAATTTGTTAGGTAGCAATAGCTAGCTGAGACACTATTTGTCTGTTTTCCCTGGTAGACTGTGAAGTCTGTGAGGGCAGGGCTCATGTCTCTCTGGGTCACCACTCCCACAGTGAGGACAACGCCAAAAACACGCCAGCAACTCAATGAATATTTAGTAACTAAATGAATCGCTGAACGTGGTTGTGAAAGAATTAAAATCTCTGTGTTCTCATCTCGCCTTCTGGCCCTTTCTCATGCCACTCTATTGCTTCTCTTTCCTCCCAGAGTTGAGCCACACAACCACCTGGGGGGTGGGCTTTTTCTTGTTGCCTACACAGCAGTACATAGTTAATTAAACCTTTGCATAAACAGAACAAGGGAGGATGTAAAAGTAATGAGCTGATAGCCCAGTGTGTATTATGCGGGGCTGAGAGGAGAATTTAATTTAGAGAAGAATTATGCACAGGCGGAAGAGCAGTCCAATAAAACAAACCAACTGTCTGGAAAGAGATAAAACAAAAATGGATTCTGCATCCTGTGAAATAAATAGTGAAGCTGCACATTGGAGGTACTTGGGAATCTTCAGAACTGAGGCCCATGATGAATGAGATAGGGAAACATTGGGCGATGTGGGCGAGAGAGAAGGAGGGGGAGTCCCTCCAGTTCTCCCGTGTGGGTTGCAAGATGTGTTTTGTTGGAGCACAGTTCTTGTTGGAGGGATTGCTTTGCTTACAGACCATCTGTCTTAGTGTGGGGTCCCCCAGAGTCCACTCTGAGCCAAGGATTTGAGTGCAAGCTTTATATTGGGAGGTGCAAGGAATCCAAGTAGATGGGTGCAAGGAATCCGAGTAGATGGGGAGGGAGATAACCTACAGAAGAAAGGCAGCAAATAAAGAATGCATTATTAATCCAGCTACTACAGTGGGCAACTGAAGATTAATCCCATGGGGAGAAACTTTGACAGACCTCGAAATACTCATACACATACCTCAGATTTATCTCAGAGGGTGAGGGAGCTGAGATAGTTATACTCCCCGAGCCTGTCGGCGATGTTTCAGGCACCGTGTGGATGGGTACAGTGGCAAAGCCTGAAGACAGGCTTCTGGCAAAGATGTAGGTGTGACCACTGGAAGTGAAGCTGGTGTGCACATACGTGCTGAGGGGACCTGAGAATTATGGCCAGAGCAGTGAAGACCATTGGCTATACCATTCCTGACTCCTGAAGAACTCTGTCAATTTGGCTTCTGGGGTCCCCAGATTTCAAAGACCCCAGAAGTCCTCTTTGACTTCATTATCCACCCCTGTTCCACTATCAAGTCAGTTTTCAAGTTCTGACATTTCTCTTCTGTCATTTTTTATATACTCTCCATTCTCATTATCTTAATTCATTTTACCTGGATTGTTCACTCCACCAAGATTTGTTTTCTACCCATTGAGCTAGGTCCTGAGGACTGAGAGTTAATAAACACAGATGAGGAAGTAGCAGTCTGGCCTTTAGAATCCACAGTAACTATGTAACGTGCTCTCAGAAGAAACAAATTGGAGTACAGGATATCTCCAAACTGCCCAATTGTGTAAGCCTCCCCAAATCCATACAACAGGCCCAGAACATCTCAGAAGAAAACTAGCTCTTAAATCACGCATTCGGTTAGAGGCATTGCAATAACCATGGCTTGGGGGAAATCTAATCTCTCCTTCTTCCTGTTTGTCTGCAGCCTGAGTCCTCTTCTTTAATCCTGAAGTATTTATTTCAAGGAGGCGCCACCATGCTATTGACTTTCCAGGAACTTGATGGGGCAGATGTCAAATTAGTACCTTAAGATAAAGCCCAATTCCTAATGATATCTGTTACTACAATGGCTCAAACATTTTTAAAGTTTCCAGACTCCTTTGGGGAGATATAAGAGCATCTATAACAGAAAGACACAGACTTTCTGTTAACCAGAACTCAAGCAACCTACAAAAACAAAAACAAAAACAAAAAAAAACTGAAGAAATTATACTACATTTATTTGGTCTGGGTGCTAGTTAACTGAGAGTCTACTTACATTTATCTGGAATCGACCAATCCCCATTGGTGCTGGTTAATTGAGAGTCTACTGTGTGTACTGAAATTGAAAATAAGTACTAACAAAAAGAAAGCAATCATGTTGAATTTTTTAGAGACAAATTAACTCCCAATTAATTAGTAGATACCAAAGGAAGAAGGTAATGTTTTATTCAATGAAGAAATATTTATTGAGCATTTATTATGTGTTAGGCTCCATGCTAAGTGAAATGACATTTAGAAGCCAACAGGACTAGATTGGGTAAGCCGTGGTGAGGGATTTGGATTTCATTCTATGAGAGATGTTATAATTGGTTGATTGTATGTAGTAATGGCACCAACTCTTCACCCTTTATATACACGACCTTTGCCATGTGACTTCGCACTGCCTTTTTATCTGATTCTGGACTTGGTTGTGTTACTTGCTTTGAGCAAATAAGATTTAAATGAAAGCTCAAGAAACACTTACTGTACATGACTGGGCTCACTCACTCTTGCTCCTCTGCCTTGGCCATGGGAACTTGAGTGTGCAGCTAACCTCCTGGTATATTGAGTGAGCTCAGCCAAGACCAGCTGAGCCCAGTCCAATCAGCAAAAGCCCACTTATCGGTGCTTATATGCCGCTGGGGTTTTGTGGCTGTTTGCTATCCAGTGTTACTGAGGCAATAGATAAACAGATACAGATGGGAAGTCATTGAAGAATTCGCTGGTTGCAGTGTAAATAAGGTTATAATGTGGCAAGGATAGAATCAAGGAGTTTAAAATTATTCAAAAATCAATAGCAATTCTTGAGTGGACTCATGCACACATTGACAATTTCTCAACATTTTCACAAGAAGATAATTGTTTGTTTGGGGGCGGTCCAGGACCTTGAAAATATCATGATGGGATATTGAACACTTAAGCACTTCCATTTCGATTGCAATCTATGTCTTTTACCTGGGATAACTTTCTTTAACTCTTAAATACCATTTCTTGGGAGAAACCCTTCCTAGATCAACCTGTTATAATGCCTTCCCCCAGCACTTAACCATAATTGTATTAATAATTAAAAATTATGGAATTCTAAGAATAGCTACCATATCTCACTGGTAGCTCTGTGCAGGCAGGGCTCATGCCTGTTTCTTCAGTCCTGTATCCCTAGCACAGTGACTAGCACACATAAGGCTCCCATAAATATTTGTTATGTTAGTGACACAGTCTAACTCCTACTCAGCAAAAAGTAGTTAAATACTCTATTAGGGTAGGTTAGGCTGCAGTAACAAATAGAACCAAATATGTAATGGAACACAATAAAGTGTCTTTTTATATTTTTTATATACTGTTAAATTTATAGAAAAGTTGTAAGAATTGAACAAAGGATTCCTGGGTACTATTAACTCACATTCTCCAATTGTTAACATTTTTATCATATTTGTCTTATTCTTTCTTTCTCTCTCTCTCTCTCTCTCTCTCTCTCTCTCTCTCACTGTCTCTCTCTATACTTTTTCTGAACCATTTGAGAGTAAGCTGCAGAATGGCTGATTACTTCTAAATACCTCAGTGTGTATTTTCCCAAAATAAAGACTCTTTTACATAACCTCAGTTGAACTATAAAAGACATTAACATTGAAATACTATTTAATCCACAGATCTTTCAAATTTTGCCTTTACCTCAATAAACATCGGGTATAAGCACCTTAATTTTTTTCCTGGCCCAGGATTTTTCCAGTATTCTGCATTGCATTGAATTGTCATATCTCTTTAGTTCTCTTCAATCTGGAACAGTCCCTCAGTTTTTCCATTTTTCATGACTTTGGCTTTCATGACTTTCATTTTTGAGTACAGGCCAGATACTTTTGGAATGTTTCTCAAATTTTGTCATTTGTCTGATGTTCCTTCATGATTAAATTCTGGTTATGTATTCATTTGTTCATATTACAAGTTGTGAGTTCACACCCTTATCTCCAATTCCTACCTAACTGCTAGCCTCCCTCCTTTCCATGTGTGTCTCTCTTTTCAACAGGAGAAGCCTGGCTTCTGTTATGCTCAATCTAGTTATTTTGTTTTCTTCTCTCAATTCTCCTGTATGTAACCAATTTCCTGCTTATGGAGACTGGCCCCTTTGCCTGGACCCCTACACATGTGTCAGCCTCTTGGTTATACACTGGGGGTCTGCGTCCTCCCTCATTTCACTGTGGCTTTGCTGGACAAGCTCCTACCCCACAGCCCCATAGGCGTGGTGGGCCCAGACCCCAATTTCTGTGTGTGGTTGTGCAGGCTGAGTGAGCATGAACCCTGACACCAGGCCCCATTTCTGGTACCACTAGATGTTTATTTGTTGCTCACCTAACACTCATGGGCAGATGAAGACTTCTGTGCTATTAGAGGAGGTCATTGAGAAGACATGACTGCCAGTTGCCCTGTGAGCTGGGCCCAGGAAATTCCTGTAGGACACAGCTGTTTCAAAGACACAGCCTTGAGAGGGTAAGGTGTCATCGAGACCATAACTGAACCCGGTGAAGGCCTCTATGGAAACTTAAGGTTCTGGCAGATGGGTGCAGAAATCTACTTGTCTTGGGGCTGCATAAGACAAACCTTATGTGTGAATGTCCTTATTAAAGCTGCCACCCACCAATCTGGGGTGGTCTGCCCCTTTCTTTGGTCTCTCCTTGTCCTCTGGGTAGAGGGGTCAGTTTCAGATTTCACCTGGAAATTCCTGAGAGTGTGAACCAATAGAAGAGTGAGAGCACCTGGGCAAGGAGGTGTCTGTTTACTGCACAGACTCGGATAGGCCCCAGAGGTTGTCAGAACTCCCTCTGAACTGGGAGTTGACCACAGGGACCAGTGTTTCCTGACAACCAGCCACCCATGCAGGCCCTCTTCCCTGCCTCCCTCCTGGGAGATGCTGTCTGTGTCTCCCCATCCTGTCTGTTCTGTCCCCTGGGCCCCCACCCCACCCCCTTTAACCTGAGAGAAAGAACTTGGAGCACCAGCCTCGATTGTGTGTACATTAGCACATGCTGACTAATGCTGGGAGTTTCCATGCACCCTTGGATGCCATCCATGAGATATTCAGAGGTCATGGGCTGATTATCAGGCAATGAACCATTTAGCTGGGTTGGTGTCCTCAGGTTTGAGTGGGAAACTCAACAGCACTGGATTTGGTCCTGGCTCAATGGTGCGGTTTGGCCTGAGGTCTCACCTTTCTTTCATGCTGGGGGAGGGCTTCTGTGCAGAGAAAGCTGCAGGCAATTAACCTCTTAGGCTGACTTGAAATTGCCTTGGTCGCTGGCAGTTACACAGAGCTGACTGCAAAGGCAGGAACTTGTTGCCTTGTGAATCTGGCCATGTTGCTATGGGAACCAGAATTCTGCTCTTCCTCTGGTTCTCTGGGGTTAGATTTACCAAGAGCAGAGGGGCCAGGCCAGATGGGCGGTGGATGGGTAGGGAGGTAGGAAATGGGCTTTGGAAGGTGAGGTTAGGAGGTGGGTTAGGAAAGTCCCACTTCTGAGGTGGGGACTGAGTCTCTGTGCTTTGCTGGGCTCCAAACTGAGCCCCCCGAACCCTTCCCTCTGAGACACTCCCCTGTCCGGCCTTCAGAGCTGGCTGAGGACAGGACAGTGTCTTGGTATTCTCTTAGCAGAAATCATCAGTTTAGCTCAGCCAAGGAAACTCCTAGAAGAATGGGGATCTCAAATAAGTCCCCAGGAGAGACTGCAGGCTGTGAGCTAGCTCTGTTCTGATGGCACACGTGTGCACCTCTCTGTGCCCCAGGTCCCTTATGTGAAAAATGGCGTGAATGATAATCATGCTGCCCCATTTATCTGTGACGCTGCTGTGAAGGTGAAAAGTAATACTAGCTTAAGAAAATACTTTATAAACTTGGCTGCCCTCAGACCCAGGAGGCTGTGTTCGATCTCCAGGAGACCCTAATCTGGAGACCCAAGGCTGGCTTGATGCACCCTCATTTCCTGCTTTCCCTGTATCGATTTCTCTATGTTGTTATGGGCCAAGGAACTCGGGGGCTAATGCAGAACATGCCTCATTGTTACCCCACCCAAGACACAAGGGAGCGAGACGTATCTCTGAATGTCCATCAGTGTTGGAGGAGGTCAAAAGGATGTGACCGCTGGTTGACTTTCAAGGTGGATCTCTGCATTTGGAGGCTCCTCGTCCCTTCTCTGTCCTTGGAATATATTCATATTGTCTAGAGCATCAGTCCTAAGGGGTGGTATGCGTACCCTGGAGGTACAGGCTGGGCCATTCAGGTGTATGTGAAAAATAATCAGTAACAATATTTAACTGTGTCGCGAATATTGTAAAATTAAATCTGTGGTTTATACTTTTAGTGTAGTAGTTTTTCTATCCTAATTTATTACCGCATTTCCACTATTTTACATTAAGATAGGCACTGAACAATAGTGTCAGTATTTAAAAACAGCTGTTTTAAAAATAAGGGGTACAATCTATAGAAATGGGCTTAAAGGGGGTAGACAAGTGGGAAAAGGCCAGGAACCACTGGCCTAGGAAAGAGCATGGATTTCAGAACTAGACTCAAGTTTGCATCCTGGTTTGGCTGCTGATCAGTGGTGCGATTTCTAGGGGACTCACTGTTTCTCTAACCCTTTCTTTCCTCATCTGGATAATGCAGGTAATGATTTCCACTTCTTGGAGTAGTTTGAGCATAAGTAGCACATACATTGTTCCAGGGACATCAAGAGGCTTAACCTGTGCCAGAGTCCCCTCCTCTTCCTCCAACCCTGAAGCCCATGGCTGATTTTCTGGGTGGTTAACTCACCAGGTGAGTGAGGCTGAATTTATAATGTTAGACTCATGTGACTCCTCATAACTCCGCCAGGCTCCAGGGCAACAGAGAACATCCAGGTCTGTGCTCCAGGGTCCATGACAGTCAGAGAAGCTGCAGTTGAGAAGGGCCCGGACTGGAGTCTGATGGTGCCTAGATCTGAGCCACACACCGTGCTACAGGCATCTCAACTGTTCAGTGTGGCTCCGTGCTGCCCACACCAGTGGGAAGGCGTACCAGGGACACGACTTATAGGGGTCAGGTAGGAAACATCAACCAGCAGCTTAGGACAGTTACATGGCTCGTCCTGCAAATCAGAACAGAAAGAGAAAGACTTCTAGGGGCTTTCATTGTGGGTATACCTCTGAGCCGTATTGTCTGAGCACAGACAATATTGGGTTTCATGGGGCTTTTTCTCAAGTCCCAAAAGACCCGAAAGTGGCTATGGGTAAATGCCAAAGCTCGGTTCAATAAAAGCAATTCCATGAGGACCAAAACGATGTGATCTTTTCATTCTGATGATGTAGCCTAACTCAAGGACAGCACTTAGAGTACCTGGAGGAACAGGAGGGTTCTGTAGCCTTCAGACACTACAAATATTGAGCTCTTGATAAGGACTGAGTGGCAGTGAGTAGGGGTCAATTACCTGGGAAGCAGCTCCTCAGTGAAGCTCATTAAGGGCAGAGCTGTGTTCTTTTGACTGTCTGCCAGGATGGGGCAGCAAAGATGACCTGAATGAATGTGGAGGGTCTCATCAAGGCCATGCTGGAGTCCAAGGCCATCCCACCTTCCTAATGAGGTGAGCTTACAGCATACCTCGGAGTAGGATCAAGTGTCTTATACCACCCTTCTAATTTTAGCCTAGACAGTTTTAAACATGTGGTTTATTAAATGTCCAATTCAAACACCAAAGATTTAAAAACATATAACTTTAAATAAAATCACATTCTAGGAAACCTTCCAAGATAAACTGGTTTCAAAATATGTAAATTCATTGACTTGTAATTGTTAGCTTTTACTAAGCACTAAGCTCCCCAATACTTCAGTGTCTAAAACCAACATCTGTTTGCTTAGCTCATGATTTGCAGGTATGCAGGGGCCAGCTGGGCATTTTCTTCTAGTCTCTGCTGGGCTCAGTTGACTGCCAGGTTGGCTGGGAGCTGCATGGTCTAGGATGGCTTTAGTTGGGATGAGTTGTTTTGTTCCACGTGGTCTCTCATCCTCTAGCAGGCTAACCAAGGCTTATTCACATGATGTCTGGGTAGGTTTCCAAGTAAGGAATTGTGAAGGTTTCTTGAGACCTTGGTTTGAAATCGACATATCACTTCTACCACATTCTTTTCTTTTACTTTTTTAAATTAAAATGTTTATTTTGAGATACTTGTAGATTCACATACAGTTATAATACAGGGAAATCCTATGTACCCTTTACCCAGTTCTCTCTGATGGTAATATCTTACAAAACTAGTATAATACTACAGCCAAGATCTGATATTGATACAGTCAACATATAGAACATGTCCATCACTGCCAAAATCCATCTATGTTACAACCACACCCACTTCCTTCCTTTTCTTACCCCTTTCTTAATCCCTGACAACCACTAAGCTGGTTCTCCATTTCTATAATTTTGTCCCTTTAAGGATGTTATATAAATGGGACCATAAATTATGTAATTCTTTGGGGTTGGCTTTTTTCACTCAGCATAATTTCCTGGAGAGTCATCCAGGTTGTTGCAGGAATTAATAGTTTGTTCTTCATTATTGCTGAGCAGTGTTCCATGGTATGGATGTATCCCAGTTTGCATGACTATCGACCCATTGAAGGACATTTGTATTGCTTCCCAGTTTTTGACTATTATGAATAAAACCTCTATAATCATTTGCATATAGATTTTTGTGTGAACATAAGTTTTCATTTCTTTTGTATAAATGCCCGGGAATATAATTACTGGGATGTATGGACATTTACATGTTGAATTTTTTTTTTTTTAAGGAACTGCCAAATGTTTTCCACAGTGGCTGGATCATTTTACATTCTCACCAGCAACGTATGAGTGATTCAGTTTCTTTCCATCGTCCCCAGAATTTCATGGTGCCATTTAAAAATTTTTCTGAGCCATTCCAATAGATATATAATATCTTATTATGATTATAATCTGTTTCCCTAATAACAAATAATGTTGTGCATCTTTTTATGAGTTTATAATCATTAATATATTCTTTAAGTAAAATGTCTCTTCATGTCGTTTGCTCATTTTCTAATAGAATTACTTTTTTTTTTTTAAACTTGATTTTTAAAGAATTTTTATATACTCTAGAGCAGGGGTTCCCAACCTTTTTATACCCTAGGGCGCATTCTAAAATATTGGTAGGGCGGTGGGCACCAGCTATTTCTAAGAATATTTATTATTGAACAAGAATAAAAAATAATAAACAAAAATAATTTAAAAATAAATTTATTGTACAAATTATATACAAAGAAACATATATACAAAACATAATACAAAGTAAATAAAAACACACGTATAATAAAATCATTTAAAAAAACATAAAAGAAAACATAAAAAAAAACCATTCTGTCAGTGTGATCTTTGGCATTGCATTTCATTGGCCAGTACCTCGTAATTAGGAGAGTATGACGACAACCCTGTTAGCAAACAATTATTAAGATGCTCATCGTTAAGTCGAGATCTATATCGTGATTTTATTAAATTCATGTTTGAAAACAAAGATTCCCATAAATACGTTGACCCGAAAAACGATTTGATTTGATATGCCGCTTTTTTTAAAAATGGGAACCTTTCTTTGTCGACTATGTTCCATAAGTCCTCTGATATTAAGGATTTTAGCAAAATACCATTCTTAGGGTTCAAAATTTCTAACTCTAGTTTTTCTGCTTTCCCCTGAACAAGGTCTGCAATACATGCGGCTAGTTCTATTACTTTTATTTGGCAAGTAAAAGGATTGATACAAAAGGAGACAATTGGCTCGATATTTGTAAACTGCAGAATGTTGTGCCGAATGAGACCACCCACGAGACAGACGACCATGACACAAAGAATTTGGTGGAATCAGACCCTCTTCTGCCAATTGGTGAGGGAGATTTTATTAGCAGATTCGAATCTGGGATGCCACCCCGGTTCATCCGAGAGCAACAAGCCCTGACTTACACCAAGTTTGTCCTTTTA
>PVKE010009505.1:0-28669 GCA_004027555.1 Craseonycteris thonglongyai
AGGGGAGTACTTGGAAGGTGACTGTGGTGATATTCAACATAGGTATTAATAGCATATTCTCTAGGATGAGTCCATGCACTTAATTGCCAGACCTCATATCTATGTCCTCATTTGTGATGGCTGGGTAGTTGGAAAAGCTGAAGCCTCTCTTCACGTGGCCTCTCATCATTTAGGGGCTAGTTCCTTCTTACTCATATGGCAACAGAAAGGTTCCTGGCAATAAAAAAGAATTAGTCCTAATGAACAGAAGCTTTTCAAGAGTTTTTTGTTGTTGTTGTTTGTTTGTTTGTTTTATCATGTTTGCGAATGTCCCTTTAGTCAAAGCAAGTCACATGGCCAAGTTCAGATTCAAGGCGGGGAGGGATATACTCCATCACTTGATGGGAGAAGTTGCAAAGTAACACTGCACAGGATCATACATACAGGAATGGGAGAAATATGTGGCTATTTTTTTTTTTAACTTTGTAAAAAGTTGCCATTTCTTTATGTTCTGGACAGCACTTGGTGTTCTGTGACTTTTTAATTTTTTGTTACTCTGAAAATGGTAAAAAAGGATCTTGTTATTGCTTCTGTTAAGACTGAATGGTGTAACGGTGAGAGGAGAAAAAAATAGCAGCAGCCCCAGGCCTCAGGTGCCTCTCTGGAGAGAAAAGCCTGCAAGGATTGTTTTCCTCATCCTGAGGCGGTGGGAATTTGGCCAGATTATCCACTAAACACGCCCAACCTACATGCTAATACTTTCTGATCCCCCTCCTCCACTCCCCTTTCTGGTTCCTCTGATACTGGCATAGAAAAAGCTCTCCCATCCCCCAGAAGTGGCAGACTGCATCTTTCTCTCTTTCCATGTTAGCCCGGCCATTTCTCAGCCATTTCTAATAAACTCTTAATAAACCAGAACTCGGTATGTTCCTTCTTCAGCAAACCTTACAGCTTCCATTTTAATTTGTATGTCTCTGATTCTTATTCAATTCTTAATAGTAATATTGTACAACTTTTTATATAATTATTGTCATAGCACTCATGTTTTAAAAGAACATGCACACATATTCATAGAAAAAAATTGAAATACATTATTGTAAGGTCGGTGGGCCTTGGGGGCCCGGGGAAATAGGATGTGGCAAAGGGGACTTTCCAAGTGGTTGTAACCTTCCTGGGAACTTTCAAAGGCAGGACTTCTGTTGGCCACCTGATCTGCCTCTCCCCCACCCCAGAGCCCTATATAACCCACTCACTCCACTCCCTTCCCAGTGCCTCATTCTTCGGCCCCCATCTCCTTTCCGGGGGCCCAAGAATGTTGTCCAGGAGCCCCCTCCCCCCCAATAAAGGCTCGCATTTGATTAGCCACTCGATCTCCCGTGTCGCTTCCTTACAATTATATATTGGAATAGTTCAATTTGGGCAGAAAAGTTACAGATTATTTTTATCTTGTTTTGTCTGTGTTTTCTAAAATGAATATTTATTACTATGGGAAAAGATTAGAAAAGTAAATTTGTTAAAATCTTTTGGTAAAATCACCAATTACACTAACACGAACTGGATGTACTACAATTCAGTTCTGACATTAACCACCTGGAATTATCACCAAACTCCACAAATTCAAGGCTCCAATCCCCACAAGTCTGCCCTGATTTCAGCTGCCAGCCCCAAGTAGTGTCCCCAGGCTACCTGCATTTCTTACCTATTGAGTATAGATTTAGAAGTTCCCCTGATGCACTGAAGTTTCAGAATTTTCTAGATCAAACTCATCGAACTCAAGAAGGTGCTATATTTATGACAATAGTTTTATTATAAAGAGTACACAGAAAGTGAGGTCTGGGAGGGAATGCAGAGCTTCTTTGCCCTCCCCTTGTAGAATCAGAGCATATCACCCTTTCTGCACATCAACATGTTCACCAACCAGGAGGCTCCAATGACCTTCCATGTCCAGAGTTTTGATTGGGTTTCAATATAGAGGCATGGGGGAAGCGGGGATGGCTCAATGGGTTAAGCGCTCACTTTGCAGCCCTGGGGACTGAGGATAGAATCCCAGCCCTGACCTGTGCGGACCCATATGCTGAACTGGGGAGTGCCCCCAGTTTGGTTCTTGAGACCCTAGCCCTATTTCTGCCATGTGCAGCCCCGCACCCACCTGTGGAATAAAACTAGGTGGAAAAACCAACAATATAGAACTATGGAGACTGTTCTGGGCCCTTACCCTCTTCTCTGTCTCTTTCTTTGTATCTCTCTCTGTGTCAAAAACAATAAAAATAAATCTTTAAAAAATATGGAGGCATAACTGGTTTAATCATTGGCCGCATGATTGAAATCAATTTGCAGCCCCTCTCCCCTCCCAAGAGGTCAGATTTCATCCATTAGCATAACAAAGATACTTCTGTCACTCGGGAAATTCCAAGGGCTTTAGAAGTTCTGTGCAGGAAACCTGGGACAAAAACCAGACAAATTCTTTATTATGTAACACAAGATATATTACACCAGTCAAAAACAAAAAAACAACAAAAAAATGGGGGCAATCAAAATTAAAATTATCTAGTGAAAATACTGGCCATTGTGCTTTAAAATATTTGTATCTAGTTTAATATTCCCTTTCATGTACCGACAGGATGATGTGTGATAGATTTGAAACAAATGACTCTGGCCCTTCCATTACCTAGTGTCTGTAACTCTTAAGTAAGTCTTCAGTTTCCAGGCCTTCAGTAAACCTCCATATGACCCTCAATTGTTATGAAGTGCCACCGAGTTCATGCTTGTGAAAGAAGTTTGTAAAATATAAATGTAATAATCTGATTATCATCACTGACAACAGCTATGATATCAGTGATAAGCTATGCTAGAAGTTCACTGAGCCAGAAGTCAGGGGTCATGTTTATGACTCACTGGTTCCAGGTTCAGACCTGAGAAAACTATATTAGTCAGTTTGGCTTACCACAGCAAGATACCACAAACTAGGTGAAGTAGGTAATAGAAATTCATTTCCTTAAGTCTGGAGGCTAGAAGTTCAAGATCAAGGTGCCACCAGGGTTGGTTTCTGGTGAGACCTTCTCTTTCTGGCTTGTAGGCAGCTGCCTTCTTGCTGTGTCTTCAAATGGCCTTTCCACTACGCATGTACAGAGAGAGAGAGAGAGAGCACTCTGGTGTCCCTTCCTCTTCTTATAAGGACGCCAGTGCTTTTGGATTAGGGCCCCAACATTATCACATTATTTAATGTTAGTTATCTTTTTTAAAGGCCCATTCTCCAAATACAGTCACATTGGGGGTTTGGACTTCAACCTATTAATTTTAGGGTACACAATTCAATCCATAACAAAGACTATAATCATGAGTGAAAAAGAGCTCCTGAGATTGGGTTTTCACACAAAGAAGGGTCTTAAATTTATTGATAAATTCAGGCATAAATCTTATGCCTTTGAGAATAAGAATGGCAGTGTTCAACAAAGAACAAGTGTTGACAAGAATGTGGGAAAAAGGGAACGATTGTGGATTGTTGGTGGGATTGCAAGCTGATATGCCCACTTTGGAAAACAGTATGGAAGCTTCTCAAAAAATTAAAAATAGAACTAACTTATGACCAGCAATTCCACTTCTGGATATTTGTCCAAAGCAATGAAATAAAAAAAGTAATTTGAAAAGATACAGTGATACCTTGGAATCCAAACGCCTCAAAACTCGAACAACTTGGGGAATTCAAATGAAAAAATCAAGCAAACTTTGCCTTGGAATCTGAATGCTGCTTTGGAATCCAAATGCCAGTATGTTGTTCATGTGGGATGTATCGACTGTATGGCCCGTAGCTTTATCCAAATACCCACTAGTCTTGGAACTCAAACGTTTTGGAACTCAAACAGGATTTTGGGATGGATTAAGTTCTAATTCCAAGGCATCACTGTATATGCATGTCTTTGTTCACTGCAACATTACTTACAATAGCCAAGACATGGAAACAATGTAGGTGGCCATTAATAGACAAATGAATAAAGAAGACATGGTACATATATACAATGGAACATTACTCGGCCATAGAAAAGAATAAAATCTTAACCTTTGTGACAACATGGATCGACTTGAGGGTATTATCCTAAGTGAAATACATAAAACAGAGAGAGACAAATGTCATATGATTTCACTTATATGTGAAAATTTAAAAACAAAATAAATGAACAAATGAAACAGAAACAAACTCATAGTAACTAACAGAAGACAAACCAATGGTTGCTAGATGGGTGGAAGTTTGGGGAGGTGGGTGAAAAAAGTGAAAGAAATTAAGAAGTACAAATTGCTAGTGATAAAAATAGTCATGTGGATATAAAGTACAATATAGGGAATATAGTCAATGATATTTTAATAACTATGTGTGGTACTAGACTTAAAATGGTGATCATTTCATAAGGTATATAAATGTCTAATTATTATGTTGTACACCTGAAATAATATAATATTGTATGTCAAGTATAATTGGAAAGTAAATTTTTAAAAATCTATAATGTTAAAAAAAAGAACAAAGGGTTTTTTTGGCTCATGAAAATGAAGTCAAGTGGTACATCTTGCTAAATCTAGAAGCTTAAATAAATTTTATATTTTGACTTAAGAAATGAATGGCAGTGGTAATTAGTAGTTTCCATACCTTTCCAAAAGACATCTATGGGACAAAATTAGGACAGGGTTTTTCAAGGGGTGTCCTGAGGAACACTCCTTCCATAAGGATCAGTTACACTTTTAGCTACTTAGAAAGTCACAAAGCATAATAGCATAAAAAGTGCATTAATTGACTCAAATAATAGTCACTGGATATTTAGTATTTTCCAGGCACTATGCTAGGCTGTGAATAAAACAGGGGGTAAGAGGAGAGATTTAACCTAGTGTAAGAAGTTGAGGCAATAGATTGGTTTGTTGTTGCTGTTATCAATCTCTATCCCCCCAATGTCCCAGTTTTATTAAGATATAAGTGACATATTGCATAAGTTTAAGATATACAACATAATGACTGATATATGTATACATTATATAATGATTACTACAATAAGTTTAGTTGATCCATCCCCTCACATAGTTAACTTTTCTTTTTCCTCTGATGAGAACTTTTAAGATTTACTTTCTTAGTAAGTTTCAAAGACAATAGTTTGTTGAATGCTGGCTGCCTCAAAATGCCACCAAAATACTCCATAGAGGGGGTCGGGCTTAGTTCAGGGCTCGTTGGGATCAGGGAAATCAATATCATTACAGACTTTTAAGAGTTTCTCAGAAGGTAAGGGCAAAGACAAGATATTTATGAGGTTTGGGGGGTTTGGATTAAGGCAGCTATTTTGATGCAGAGCTTGATTAAAACTGAGCAGGGTTGTGACAGTATTACAGAATAGGTGGACACAGTGAGGTAAGAATTTCTAGGTGAATCTTGAAGAACAAATGATCTTTAGATGCTATCTATATTCCTGGGAAAGTATATTTAATTTAATGAGGGTAAACTGAGTAATCTTGCGTTTGGGTTTTCAAGAAGGTCCTGGAACAAATAATAAAATTATTTGCTATTTCATCTTTCCGAGTAAGAATTACCTGAAATGGGAAAATCAGATAAATGTAGACAGTAAGTTACTTGCATTTCTCAACAGAAATCTTTTCTAATTTCTTTTAATACAGTATTTCCCCCAACTCATTTGACTACAACACTCTTCTTTTCTCATAAAACCTGTTAAAATTTCAAAGAACAGATCACAATAAATATTAGACCAGGAATCAATTTCTATGAGAGCCCTGTGAAGCAGTGGTTCTCAAAGGGTGGTCCCCAGACCAGCATTGTTGGCATCACTGGGGAACTGGTTAGAAATGGGCCGCACCTGCTCAATCAGAAACTCTGGGGGTGGGGTCATCAATCTGTGTCGTAATCCACCTTCCTTGGGAAATTGATGCTGAAGTTTGAGAACTGACACAGTAACCTTCTCCTAACTCTAACTGTCCTCTCTTTTTGTTTTTCTGCCTATTGCAGAACTGAGGTATGTGAGTGCCTAGGTGGGCTAATACCTGGTATTTCCTTAAGGAAATAGTCTTCCATTATTTGTCTGCTTATATTTAGTAGAGATAGGACAAACTAACTTTTTTGTAAATGCTGCATGCTCCTTTCTTTACATTGTGACTCATACCCTGATGTTCTTGCCTCTTCTTTGAGCTCGTCAAAAACAAGACTCTTCTTACACTAGGACTAATGCATTAGTAAAAAATATGGTCTTTACTCAAGATTTTAGAGGGGAGCTGAAGGAGAAGGGCTAGATAACATGGCATCAGAGTTTTGATTAAAAAAATAATAAATCCCCTCTTTGAGATCGCTCTTCTCCCAAACCTCTCCTCTTGGCTTGGCAGCTCTTGGGCAGCCTTTCTTGCCCTGCTGCTGACTCCACACCTTCTCACTGACCTTTCCTTCTAAGAGTAGTCAGCTCAAACCCCACAACAGTTTTGAAATTCTTTATGCCACCTGCTAAATTAATACAATCGTCAAGGAAATTGAAGGGATTATGTTGGGGTTAAAGATTTACTTGCCTTGAGAACAAATCGTCCCTGGTTCCCAGAACCCATCAAGGCTGTGCTGAATGAGAGTGACATCAAATTACATCTCCCCACCTTGGCAGGGAGGAAAGCCAAGTTACAATGATACCGTGTTTCCAATGTGTTTGGTCCAAGTTTCCAGGGTCACTTTTAGATCTGTGTTCCAACCTGAGTGTCCCTTAACGTGGTTTGGGTCTTGCATTCCACTGACCTGCCTCCCTCCTGGTCGTTTTTGGGAGAACAAAGGTTGCAACTACAGGGTATTATTCAGAAACTTGGTTCAGGAAGTGGCACATCTGAAAGAGGCCTGTTTATAGCTACCTGGGAGAACTGTTCTCTGGTGTCAGACTTTGTTACACTTTAGAATCACCTGGAGAGCTTTAAAAATCCCAACACCAAGGTCATACCCTACACCAGTTAAATCAGAATCCAGTATTTTTTAAAGCTCCTTAAGTAATTCCATTGTGCACCAAGTGTGAGAACCGCTGGACGACATGACATACAAAATCACACACTGTGCTAAGGCACTAGAACCATTTTGTTCTAAGTACTTCAAATAACAGTGAGTTATGTTTCGGTCACACTCTGTCTCACAGATGGAAGATTTGAGACATGCAGAGAAAATGTGACTCATATGTGGAAGACCACAGACGAACTGTTAAATAAAGGTGTACCGAAGGTATCATCTTTGACTAGCTGCTGCTCACATTAAGGCATAAAACACAATAAATACTATAGTATTCTTTGAAGTTTCCTGGGATCAAAAAGAGTTTGAAGAATCTTAATGAGTGATGCAGACAATTTGAATGGAATCATCAACTATTAATTTCTGACTTATGAAATTAATATCAAAGTTTTATATCTGAGAAACCTGAAACCTGAAGAGGTAAAGTGATCATGTTTTTCTTATTTAATGAATAATATGGTTTTGGTGTAATAATAAAATCTGACTCAGAGCTGTGGGAAATGCTCACATGTGGTCAGAATCAACGTCAAAATGGTTTAATTGTATTTCATAGCAATTCATGCCATGTGATTCTGGAGATATGTACTTCTTCTTTTCACAGCTCTGGCTCAAAACAAACGTCAAAAAATTCATAGCAAAGACACTGTCAAACAACAGAACTCAGGTCTTGGTGGTTACAGAATATTTAAGTCACAGTGGGGTAAAAATGAGAGGAAAAGAGTTGATAGGAACAGAGCTTTTATTATAAAATTTAATATTTAATTTCATATTAAAAAAATTATTTTATTGTTTTGAGAGAAGGTGAGAATGAGAGAGAGAGAAAGGGAGGGAGAGAGAAGAGGGGAGGGCCCAGAGCAGTCTCCATAGTTGTACGTCATTAGTTGTGACATGGTTCCATTCCACACAGGTGGATATGGGGATGCCCAGGGCAGGAATTAAGTCCAGGCCTTCCACATGGGAGGCAGGATCCTTCACCACAGAGCCATCCCGGTGGTTACCAGTTGCACCACAGTTCAGCATATGGGTTTGCATGGGTCAGGGCCAGCCAGGAAATAAACCCTGGACCTTGTGATTACAAGGCAAGTGCTCAACCACTGAGCTATCCCAGCATCCCCCTAATTTCATATTTTTAATTAAACTTTTTCTTAAGTGGTAAAGTTATAGATTACTAACTCGATCATTACCAGTAGTTGAATCAGTCGAAAGGGCATAGATTAATTTGGGCAGATCTATATAATGGCTGCTTCTGTCACTTTTCTATTTTGCTTTCTACTGCTGAACACTGTCTGTATTGGATGGGCAGGACAGCCACTTGCTAGAAAGGAGAAGCCATTTGATTTGACATGATTGGAGTCGAAACCTCCTGTCAACCCCACTGAAGACTGGTTTGACCTGGAGAGTGCACAGAATAGCCTACAACTGTGTGAGTGCAAGGCCAACATGCTCCTAAAGACTGTCACAAAGCTGTTCCCTCACCAGACTGTGGTGGAGGCCCAAAATTCTTCCAACATAGACTTAGCTTTTGGAATGAGATACCACCTCCCTCTTGGCAGATCTTGTGGGTCCCCACTCAGTACCCCCCTTCCCCTTGCTAACTCAGGGGTTGCCCAATAAAGCACAGGATGCCCAGTTCAATTTGAATTTTAGATAAATAGTGAGTAATTTTTAGTACAAATAAGTCCCAACTATTACATGCTTATACTAAAAGAAAGTGTTGTCAGAAAAACAAATTTAACTACACACCCTATATATTGACTAAGCCTGACACCACTGTGCAAACCAAATGGAAATTTGGTGTGGCAACAATAGGCCCATCCAAAGACATTGGGTTGTGACTGGTCTAAATCAGTCACAATAAGACGGTCCCTTATTTTCCAGACTTTCCTGCGACTGGGAGCACCTGTGTGACCAATTCTGACCATTGAGACATTAGGGGAAGTCTGTGCCTATGTGTGGGATATAGGCTGAAAAGACTGTTTTTTTTAACCTGGCAAAAGACGTGACTAGTGGTGCCACCTTTGTGGTCCCTGATTCATGCCTAGAGGCCGAGCTGCAGCAGGTCCCTCCTGATTGTCAGGGCACACAAAGACACCCGCGCAGACACTGGTGCTGACGTTGTCAAGTCCACGGGCCAGTGCCAGCCGCTGCTACCTCCACAGGTCTGGTTTGTAAGAAAGATAAGCCCTTAATTGTATCAGCCACGTATTTTTTTGACTTACAGCCAGAAACAAACAAAAACTTCAAAAATGCAAATGCTGTGGGAGAGGAAACATTATTACACATACCCTGATGTGAAGGCATTTAGTTCCTGGCATCTCATCAGTGGACAACTATCTGAGAGGGAGTTTGGATTGTGTGACCACTGAGAGGTGCCATAGGTCCAGGGTGGAAGGCACTGCCCATAGAAGGCAGAGGAGGGGATGCCATTCCACCAGGAGAGCCTCCTTCACAGAGCTGTGGCCTCTCAGAAACTGCTGCGCGTTTAGCTGATGTGGGAGGAGCTCTGCTTCCTGAGGAATTCCTATAGATTCCTGCTTGTGGGGCCCCCAAACACCCACATCCTAGTGCATGGAACCTGTTAATATATGATATTATATGGCTAAGGGGAAGGAAGACAGCAGATGAAATTAAGGTTGCTAATCAGCTGACTTTAAGATTGGGAGATTACTTTTGATTATCTCCTTGGACCCAATGGTATTACAGGGTCCTTAGAAGAAGATGGAGGCAAAGAGGAAGCTATTCAGAAGGAAACATTAAGACAGAGTTGATGTGAGAGGCCTGACTGACCACTGCTAGGGTAAAAAGGTGGAGGAAGGGGCCACACGCTAAGGAATGCAGGCAGCCTCGAGAAGCTGGAAAGACAAGGAAGTGGATTCTCCCCTAGAGACTCCAGAAACGAATGCAGCTCTGCCAGCACCTTGATTTTAGGCCTGTGAGACCTGTGTCAGACTTCTGTGTTGTTTAAAGTCATTATATTTGTGGTGAATACAAAGTGTTCATTCATCTCCCCCCCCCCCGCCCCCACCAACCCCCGACCCGGCCTCCACCCCCCATTCATTCACCAAATATTGTGGGGCTCCTACTTTGAGTCAAGCACTCTTATAAATGTTCAGATATACCAAGAACAAGACAGATTTAAAACAACCTTTGTTCTCATAAAAAGCTTTCTATTTATTAGAAGCAGAGCAGATATTTCTTTTTCTTTTTTTAAAGACCTATTTTATTGTTTTTGACAGAGACAGAGAGACAGAGACAGAGAGAGACAGAGAGAAAGGGGAGGGCCCATAGCAGTCTCCATATTAGCATGTCATCAATTTTCGTTCCACACAGGTAGGCAGGGGTCGCACAGGGTGGGAACTGGGCTGGGGGCCTCCTGCATGGGAGGCATGCCCCTCGAGCCAGGGGCTGAAGCAGGGGGCAGGAACTGAACTGGGGGCCTCCTGCACAGGACACACACCCCAGTTCATCATATGGGTCCGCACGGGCTGGGGCAGGGATTTGATCCTTGGTCCCTGGGGCTGCAAAGTGAGTGCTTAACCCACTGGGCCATCCTGGCTTCCCTGATATTTCTTTAGTTAAGTAAAACATACTGCTGTTATGCATTTTAAATGGTATACATGCTATTGTGGGAGAATAAAACAGTAAAAGAGGACAGGAAGAGTTGAGGAGAGGGCTTATCATTTTATATGGGATGGTCAGTAAAGGTAGCATTGCGAAGTTGTATTTTGAACCCAGACTGGAACTTGGGGTAGAAGTCTTCCAGGCAGAGGGACAATTAGTGCAAAACCTCAGAGATGAGAGTATGCCTGGTAGGATCCAGCAGGAACAAGGCAGGTCGTGTGCCCAGAGCTGAGCAAGTGAGGGCAGAGTACTACAGAAAAGGTCAGAGAAACTGTGGGACCGGATTTTTAGAGGCCACCATAAATCCTCTGGCATACGCTGTGAGTCAGAAATCCCGACCTATATCTTAAAATGATGACTCTTGTCGTTGGGTAGAGAATAGGTGTCTGGGGGGAATGAGAGGAGGTAGATTTCTAGAGAGAGAAGGTAGTGGGTTGGAGGTAGGTGGAAGACATCACAACTTGGATATACCGTATTTTCCGGCGTATAAGACGACCCCCTAATTTTACAGTTAAAACATAGGGTTAGGCCTATATTCGCTGTATAAGACTACAGCCTCGGAAGTGGGGGGTAGTCTTATACAGCGAATATAGGCCTAAACCTATGTTTTAACTGTAAAATTAGGGGGTCGTCTTATACTCCCAGTCGTTTTATATGCCGGAAAATACGGTATTCTGAAAACAGAGCCCAAGCAGTTGTTGACAGATTGGGTGGGTGCTGTGGGAGAGAAAAAGGCAAGACAGAGATGACTTCACAAGTGTCTGGCCTGAGCAACTAGGTGGATGGACTTGTGAATAACTAAGAGGGAGAGGCAACTAGAAGCAAGCTGTGGAAGATCAGGGCTGCACACTGGACATATTTGAGGTGCTGATGCAACCTGCAGCTGGAGATGTCAGCTAAGCAGTTGGAAATATGAACTTGGGGTGCAGAAGAGAGGTCCAAACTGGAGATAAAAATTAGATGGAAGCCAGGTGTTACATATAGATATTATACAGGAGTTACAGATAGATATATTAATAGCAGGAGGCTGAGTGAGGCCATAAGGAAGGAGCATAGACAAAAGCGACAAGTTCGGAGGCCTGAGTCTTGAGGTTTTGCATTAAGAGGCCAGAAGATGAGGAGGAAGCAGCAGGCTTAGAAAAAAATGACAGGAGAAGAACGGAGGATTTAGTGCTCATTTGAAAGGGTTTCAAAGATAAAGAGTGATTATTTGTCCAAAATGTTGCTGAGATGACAAGTAAGATGAATTCAGATAAATGTCTACAGGATGTAGTACCACGGAGCTGAATCTAACAACAGCAGTTACCCTACGGGCTCAGCAGGAAGCGCTAGATTAGAGAGGGTTGAACAGAATTTGGAGAGCGCAAACACAGACAATTCTTTTGACACAATCAGATTCTTCCAGAAACACCCTTTGCTGTACTCACAGGAGGTTTGTATCCCCTGAGACCCCCTGCCCTACTGTGGAGATCCCAGGGAGATGCCAGCAAAGTGCAAGGCATAGTCAGAGCAGCAGCAGCATCACTGCAGAAAAAGACTGCCAAACTTTGGGGTGTGGTGTGTGTGTGTGTGTGTGTGTGTGTGTGTGTGTGTGCGCGCGCGCGCGTGATAGAGAGAATCTGAAGTCACTGGCTAAAAGACAAAAAGCCGCCACAAAAAGTTTTTAAAGAAGGGTAAAATAACATTTTCATATGCTGATAAGAAAAATTCAGTAGGAAGGATAAATGCTGATGTTGAAGAAGAGACAGTTGCGGGGTAATGTTCTGGAGTATGACAGAAGGGTGGGATTCAAGTGCCCAAGTGGAAGACACGTATGCCTTTATTATTATTCTGTGGAAAGATGTGCAACCTTACACATGAAAAGAAATGTTAAATTTAAACAATGGACTTTAGTTTTTACCTATCAGAATTGGCAGCAGTAAAAGTTTTGATACTTTGTAGGTGAGTATGTGGAGAAACAGGCAATCATATGTTGTTGGTGAGACTATAAATTGGTACAATTTCTATACAGGAAGCATATCATTGTGAAACCCAAGACCTGGGCGGCCTAAGGAGATTGTCCACCTAGAAAATTAACCCTGTGAAACTGACCTGCAATTCATCCTAGCAGGGATTATTCAGGAAAGAGCTGGTCAAGCAGGCAGCTGGAGCATATAGAGTGCCAAAGTTTATGAAATAAGAGTATACTCGCTTGACTCGCGTGCCAACCCATCGAGTGAGATAGAGGTATTGATTATTTTTATGTCTATAAGAGGCATAGGATGTTTTTATAACAAAAAACAATAATTTTTAAATGGTATTCACAATTATTTGTTTTGAAGTTTAAATATTTTATTAGAGTGCATAACAAAGGTAATTATATAAATTAAATACCATAGAAAATTTCTATCAGTCATTTATTACATTTTTATTCAGTGTAGAATAACATGATATTATAATAAAATTATAATTTATATGAAACAAAAAGGAAAAAACATGTGACAGTATTAAATTATAATAATAAACATTAGTCATCAAATGCACGGAGTACCCATGAAAATGAAAGAATCCTCTATCATTGTTAGTGTGATTTCTGTTGTTGTGCAGAAGACAGGTGAATCACATCAGGTTTATATTTTGTTGTTTTTAACATTACACAAGCTGCACTTGCTGCAATTACAAGTTGTTCACATGTTTCAGGTGTGACAGCAGCGGGAGAGTAGAATACTCGAAAAATTTGACTCAATAGCCCAAACGCATTTTCCGTTACGCTGTGAGCACGAGTTAACCTGTAGTTGAAGATGACTTTAGATTTTTCTCCTCGAGCTGTTATTTTACAGTATGGTTTCATGCCATGTTTGTGTAATCTGAAAGCTTCATCTCCAACTATAACATAGGGCACTACTTTATTCAAACCAGGACGTCTCTCATCTGGAGGAAATATATTTCCCGAAAGCACTTGTTTCCCCATGACAGACTTCGCAAAAATTCCACTGTCCCCTCTTTTCCATATGACCTATCATCTATCTATTGCTATAAATTTACAGTTGGCATCAGCCAAAGCAAGTAATACAACAGAAAAGTACTCCTTATAATTAAAAAACGTATACGGCGCTCTTCTTTGTCTTCCCATCTGCAACTTAGTCAGATCAATTTTAGTTGTTATTTGGACCCTGTAATCTAAACTCACTGTGAAATTGCCCTTAGTGCCCTCCCAGCTCCGCGTGCCGAAATAATTGCTCAGCATGCCACTTTGGGCACGTGTGCCATAGGTTCGCCACCCCCAATCTAGAACATACAGAAATCTGAGAGGGCATGAACCCTCTTGTGAGCACAACTAAGTATATTCTTTGAAGACGTGAGCGGACCCTCGCCCCATCAGAACTGTCCAGGGAGGAGTGCCTTCTGGAGAGATGGCTGCTGAATCTCCAGCTCTGTGTGGTCTTAGAGTTTAAATTCTTGTTCCTTTTACCTAGGTTTAAGGAACTTGTTTCCTTTACCTGTGTCTGATGGCATCTTTTGCAAATCACCTTCACCCTTGAAGGAAACCACACAGATGTCAATGTCAACGTTTATATGCACATTTTAGGGAAAGAATGCCACTTCTGGCAATTTATTCTACACATATATTTCATATGTTTATAAGGATCTTTATTGCAGCATTGTTTATAATATAAAAACTGGAAACAACCTAAATGTGCATTTGGGATCTATTTAAATATCTTAGCAATTCCCTATGCTGTACAGACTTTCAAAGAAAAGAAAAAAAAGGAAGAAAAAAGCAAAGGGGCTTTCCACAAACTGATACAAAGATAAGTAAAAAAAAAAAAAAAAAAAAAAAGCCAGGTAAAGCTATGCTAGATAGGAATTGCTAAATGGCCTTCTGTGTAGTTTAAGGGCAAAGTTGGTGGGTTAAACATATCACCAGAGTCAGGCAAAGGCTACACATTTAACAAATACTGAGAACATCTCTGGAAAAATACCAGGGGGAATAATATATCCTCCCAGAACTTTCAACAGTTATTGTCTCTGAAGAAAAGGTGGAAGAATAAAGGCTACATACACTTTTATATATTTTGAATTCTGTATCTCTGTGTGAATGGAATCCGGAAAAGAATGCATTAAAGAAAATGATCCTTTATTTTGGTAGGAAAAAAAATGGGGGTGCTCTTATAAATTCTTTAAGAAGAGAGAGATATAACAGGATCAAAACTGTGTTTAAACATTAATCAGTTTATTGGGAAGCTGGGATGACTCAGTGGGTTAAGCGCTTGCTTTGCAGCCTCAGGGACCAAGGATCAAATCCCGGGGTCCAGCCCATGTGAATCCATATGCTGAACTGGGATGTACTTCCCATTTGGAAGGCCCCCAGTTCAGTTCTTGTCCCCAGTTCAGCACCTAGCTCGATTTTCTACTACTGCTATAGTTTCTATTGCTGTCTTCAAGTACACTAATCTTTTCTTCTTCCCTCTCTAATCTGCTGTTAATCCCATCTAGTGTATTTTTTCTTCTCAGGTACAGCATTGTGTTTTTGATCTCTAGAGACCTGGTTTTCTTTGTCCATGTTTTCATTTAACACGCTCTTTCTTTTATCTCTAGTTATAATAGCTTTTAATATCCTTCTACTATCATTTCAAAAGATGTATTTTTATTGATTGATTTCCCCCCTCTTTATTATGGATCATATGATTTGTTTTCTTTGCAAGCCTGGTAAGTTTTGATTGGACGACAGATGCTGTGAATTTTGCCTGGTTGGGTGCTGGTTATATTTTTAGTTCTATAGATGTTATTGACCTTTTGGAGGAACACAGTATGCTACTTAGACATAGTCTGATCCTTCTGAAGCTTGCTTTCATGCTTTGCTATTCATGACTTGAGCAACCTTAAGTCTAAGGATAATTTTGCCCACTACTGTGTACTTTATCGGATGTCTTTTGAATTAGAAGAATTTCCACTCTGGCTGGTTCTCAGGCACTGTTCTCAGCTCTCTGTGAATAGTGGGATTGTTCCCACTGATCGTCCCAGGTGGTTCTTTCCTGACCTCTGGTGGCTGTGTTATATGTCCATGAGTTGGCTCTAGTTCCTGGTGACTCTACGAATGTGTGATGTCCACAGAGTCCTGTCCTCAATAGCCCTGCTCAGCTCCTATAGACTCATGCCTATGACTTCTTTTAAGGAGTCAATCCATCTCATATCTGGTCTTCCTCTCCTGCTGCCTTGTTTTTCCCAGCATTTTTGTCTTTTCTGAAGAACTCTGCCTTCTCATGATATGTCCAAGATAGGGAAACTTCAGTTTTGTCACTTTACCCCTCACTGTGTTTCAGGCTTCATTTGCTCTAGGGCCCACTTGCCCATTTTTCAGGTGGTCCAAAGCATCTGCAGAGCTCTCCTCCACCACCATATTGAAAATGAATCAATATTTTCCCTGTCATTCTTCTTCACTGCCTAACTTTTATATCCATCCAGAGTAATTAGGAATATGAGGTGTGGATGAGCTTAGCCCTGGTCTCTGTTGACACATCTTTGCTCTTGGTGATCTTTCCTAATTCATAGACCACTGCCCTTTCAAGCCTCAGCCCTCTCTTTATTTCTTAACAGTAGTCTCCATTTCACTAAGGTACGGCAAGCAAAATCTTTAATTAGTTTCAATGTCTTCAGGTACTTTCCTCATACACCTGCGTCCTCAGCTAAGGACTTAGGGAGCACCCTCTGCAGATCTTGGGGGCTCTCTCCTCTTACTGTTTTCTCCCCTCTAGTACTCTACCCTGTAGAGTCTAGCTACGTTGGCCTCCCTGGACTCAGGCTCTGTTTCTATATCTCAGGGAACCTACAGGACTCTGTCTGAGTCACCCCTGCAAGCATTTGTTTGCATCCTCATTTGTTTCCCATTTTTTCAGAGATCACAGTCCTGTGCTGCCTGATATCTAATTTTAGGAAAACGATGATTTCAGAAATAGTTTTCATATATTTTGTATGATTTCTTATTTGTTTGAGATGGGAAGTGTTAAAACACAAAATTCAACAGAGTACAATGTAAAGATCTTATTGGCTTTATTCTATGACTCAAGAGTGAGGCAGCATCCAATCTAGCATACAGAAAGTGGCTCCAAGGAGCTGTACAGAACGGAAGACTTTTATAGCAGAAGTGAGCAGGAACAAGAAAGTTGTACTAAGCAAAAAGCAGGTTGGTTACTGCAAGATTGCTTTCCTTTAGGGCAGCAGTCCCCAACCTTTTTGTCACCAGGAACGGGTTTCGTGGAAGACAATTTCTCCACAAACTGGGGTCAGAGGATAGGAGGGATGCTTTCAGGATAATTCAAGTGCATTAGAGTTATTGCACACATTCTTTCTATTATTATTACATTGTAATACATAATGAAATAATTATACAGCACACCATAATGCAGAATCAGTGGACGCCCGGAGCTTGTTTTCTAGAAACTAGATGGTGTCAACTGGGGGTGACGAGAAACAGTGACGTCCACGCTAGCATCACCACCTCAGCACCACCACAGATTAGGGATTAGATTTGCACAAAGAGCAAACAACCTAGATCCCTCCCATGTGCAGTTCAAATAGGGTTTGTGCTCCTATGAGAATCGAACTCCACTGCTGATCTGACAGGAGGTGCAGCTTGGGTAATGCAAGTCATGGGCAGCAGCTGTAAACACAGATGAAGCTTTGCTAGCTAGCCCATCGCTCACTTCCTGCTTGTAATGGCTGTCCCAAACTTCACGCAAGATTTGAATTTTGCGTCATTTGTGCGGTAAAGTGTTGCCAACATAAAAAAAAAAAAAGACAGCGTGACAGCTGACAGTTCAGGGTTATTAAAAATGGAGCGCTACATGAAAGAACAATGCGTTTTCATTGTTGATCAATGAAAATGTACAATTTTTAATGATAAACCTGTGTTTTCTATCAAAATTACTTCTTGCGTGAATTTTGGGACACCCTTTAGCTCTAGTCCTAACAGGCCATGACCAAGGTGGCCCCAGGGGTTGGGGATCCCTGCTTTAGGGGATGGTAGGGGTCTGCCAGACAGATTACCTGACTAGTGTTGATCAGGCAATGCCTCATTAACCAATGAGGAGAAACAAATTTGCTACTCCAAAATATCTCTTTGGTTTAAGTGTTATTTTGAGCTAAAAGCAATCAAAATCCAGCAGATTCAGAAAAAACTCTACCTCCCCCTCAATTGCCTAAATTTAAACCACAAAGGGGCCTGTACCAGGAAATGAGCTATTTCCAAAGATGCTCTGTTACCTATGAAACTTATCTGCCTCACAGGGCAACCTTTGTTTTCTAAACATGTCCTCCCTTTACTGTGAATGGCCGTCATCCCCTTTGAGTCTCCAGACCCCTACCCCTTTCCTTAGTTCAGGATGTTATATAAGCTTCAATTACCTGGCTGCCTTGGAGGGGCTCATATGTTTATGGGGCTCTCATATGTAGAAAATTAAGTCTGTTCTCCTGGTAGCCTGTCATGTGTCGATTTGATGAGCAGACCAGCCGTAGAACTGAGAAGGGTAAAAGGAAAATGTTTCTGGCCCTATGCTTGTTGACTTCATTTCTGGCAGAGCCTAAATTATAATTAAGTCTTGGTTTGGTGACATTGGATTTAGGGGGAAAAAACTGAATTTTGGGACTGTTGTCTTTTTTTTTAACAGAAGGTAAATATGATTCTTGTTACTTCCTCTTTACTGGAAATGGACGTCTATCATTTAAATCTATCACGTCAGTCTATGTATTATCTTTATTATAGATAATGCTAGCTAACTGTAGTGGATTTTTCCATGGTACAAATTAATTGTATTTACTTCTCACATCTACTGTATATAAAAATTAGAGCTGATTTTGAACGTTTCTCAACTGTTTATTTTACACATTTGGGTTTGTATTCTACCACCAGAGGGCACCTCTGCCATGTTGCAACCTCAATTTGAAAGTTAGTATTAAACAATTTTATATCTGGAATGCTCTTGTTCATTTACCATGAGAATTCTACTGCTCGGCTTGAAATATTGTGTGAACCTACTTGATTCTTCTGTATCCTTTACTATATCATCTCATTCTTCCTGATGTCCGTGTGGTTGCGTTAATTTGTTTCTCCTCCAGGCCCTCTCTAACCCCTGCCCCCTTCCTGTGCTGTGCCTGTGCCTCAAAATTGTAAGAATTCCCCAGTTTTTCCTAGGCCCTCTCACCCTCAAGAGTGCATTTAGTGTCATAGCTGCAGCAGCCATTCTTTCCAGGTAGCTTCTAGATAGGAAATACTGGAGAGCTCCACTTCTTGAGCGCTCACTATCATTGCAAACTCATTGTGTCCAGAACCCTGCCAAACATATACTTTCTCCTTTCTGTTTACACCTTCTAGTCTTAAACAGACAAGCAATCAGTTTTATTGAGGTATGCTTTACAAACAGAATGTACCACCCCCAAACATGTCTGCTTAGCATAAAGATTATCTAGTGCTGGTTATTTTTAAGAAACAGCAGACACAAGAGAAGCTCTGAAAACTGAGTAAAAGTTACTCTTTTGAGGAGACACATATTTATAACAGAAAGCTCCATTTTGCAAGGGTGTCTCCTTCTCTGGACGAGGAAGAGAGGGTGACAAAATCTCTAAGAACTCTCACCAGTGGAAAAACAACTTAAAAGAATTAAATCTTCATGACAACCTTATCTTGTTTACTGGTAACCTGTGATAACTGCGCCCCGCTCCAACATCTTTTGTCTTTAGCTAAAGATAGTATTTAAGGGGGTGACTTGGGCCATTTTGGGGAGTTACTCAGTATTCCTGGGTATCTCCCATGTATACAGGGAAATATACATGTTATTCTGTTTGTTTTTCTCTTGTTAATCTGTCGTTTTTTTGTTTTTTTTTTAACAAGGAAGGGGTGTCTCAGCCCCGAACCTAGAAAGGTAGAAAGAAAATTATTTAAATTATTTTTCCTCCCCTATACATAGGATAAAATGTATCAATTTTAAGTGTATAGTTCATTGAGTTTTGAGAAATGTATATGTACCCATGTAATCACCACCATGGTCAAGATAAAGAACATTTCAATTATTCTAAGAAGTCAGTTCATCCTCCTCAGCCCCAGGTAACAACTACTGTCACCACCAATTAGATTAACCTGCTCAGAATTTCAAATATGTAAATAAAAATCAAACAATATGGGCTCTTATGTACTTGGCATCATTACCTCAGCATAAGGTGTGTGATCTTTTTTCATTCTGTTATGTAAGTTTTTTGCTGTTTCTTTTTTTCCCTGTTGCACTTGTATTCCGCAATTATTTTAAATCTACTCTGACAGCTACCTCTTTTAAGTTTTTGGGTTTTTTTCCTGGTAAACATCATAAGTGTCTGCTCACTGTAAATTTTCTTTTTTTCCTTTTTGACAGAAATGTTAAATTTACTACTTGCTATTAATGGTTTATTTATTCATGTATTTAAAAATTTTTTAAATGGAAATATATTTTAAAGCTATAGTAATTATAAAAACTGTTTATATGTATAATTTTTTACTTAAATGTTTAAGAAGTAGAATGTTAAAATCCCTGGAACTTATTGCATATGCATTATTTATTTATATATTCGATCATGAGTAATAATACATAGAGTGATTGCTCTTGTTTTTTATAAATCCAATGATATATTAACATTATTTTCTATGACAATATAGCATGATATCTCCACCATTTTTTACAGCTACATGATATCACAACATAACTATTTTTCTATTGTCCGGGGTGGGGAAATTTTACCCTTTACCTCTTAGGTCTTCTGGCTGGTCAGATAATTCAAATAACATACAGCAGATTAAGAGGAGAAAAATCGAGTTTTAATTTGTGCACATGGGGAATTCACATAAGCATGAATATGCCAAAGACAGTAAGGCGAAATGAGATATACATATACAGATTCAGAACTAAACAAGGAGAAGTAAGGCAATTCAAAGAAAGCTGCAAAATGTTGTTGTTTAATAAACAAATGTATATTGGGCCATCTTGGAACAATGGGACTCAAAGAAGATTTGGAGCAAATGGGACCTTTCTAGATTCCTCCCTAGTTCATATTAAAACATTGTCATCTATTACTCCCTTCCTGAAGCAAGCACTTGGTCTAAATTCTTTTAGGCAGTAACGGGGAAGATCAAAGTTTTTCTGAGCCTCTGGACCTTAATTGTTTTCAGCTTAAATAATCTGCATACCAGAGGGGCACATCTTGGGGTGACTCATTCTGAAACCCTACACTATCAATGAAACTTGTTTTAAAAAATAGTGTTTCAGTGAAACACTATACTTTGTTTATAGCATACCATTTTGGGTTATAAATTCCAGCCCTGATTGTCTTTGAGCTATTTCAAAAATAATGTAACTGACAAAAATAAAAAAATAAAAGTTTATGTGGCATGCAAAAATGAAGTCAATCCAAAGTCAAAGTGGCAATAAAAGATTTTAGAAGTAAACATATGAGGTAACATGAGTATAAAGAACCATAGCTCTTTCAAAAATGAGAAGACCGTTTTTTTTTTAGTAATCAAGAACATGATGAAGTCAACATAGGCACAGAAAATTTTTCTAAGACACAGAATCTTTGCCTTCTAGTCAGATTACTCAAAAGGTAAAGAAAAACCTCTTTATTCTTATGAATGAAACCATTAAGCCTTAGCCAGCTTTGATAATAACAAAATTCCCCTTCTGAGAACCTTCTATAACTTTCTATATCCTTTCTAGTTTTGTCCAATACTTTTTTTTATCCTGGAACAACCAATCATTTTACTTTAAGGCAAAATTTACTCTTCCTTTCTTAAAAGAAAAAATATATATATATCTTATACATATATATCTTTATCTATATAAATGTATTTATAGATATAAATACATTTATATATATAAATATGTATAAATTTATATATATATATAAATCTATCTATCTATCTATCTCTCTCTATATATATATCTTGTGTATCTTGCATATAAAAATGTTCCTTTCTGTCACTGTTTCTCCAAATAGGGTCTCACCCACTGTTATGGTCTAACTTGTGTTCTTCTATAATCCATATGTTGAAGTCTTAACACCCAGTACCTCAGAAAGTGACTGCATTTGAAGACAGGGTTTTTAACAGACAGGGTAATTAAAATAAATGAGGTCAGTAGTTAAGTGACTAGTGGCTTTATAAGAAGAGGAGATTATGACACAGATATACACAATGAGAAAACCATGCATAGACACAGAGAGAAGACAGTTCTCTACAAGCCAAGGAGAGAGGTCTCATAGGAAACCAATCTTTCTGACACCTTGATCTTAGACTTCTACCCTTCAGAATCATGATAAAATAAAACTTTGTTATTTAAGCCTTCCAGTCTCTGGTATTGTGTTATGTTATGGTAGCCCTAGCAAACTAATACATTCACATAGAAGACTAAGAGGTAGATAATTGTGAACTGTCTGTCACACACCAGCATATTGTAGCAGACAAGCCTAGCTTAAGAGTATACACCTCATGACATTTTATAGTCATGCACTTCCTTATACAGCTATTCAATGTGGCAATGTACATGTTCATTAACAGATCAAAATATATTTAGCTTCTCCATACCATAAAATAAGAGGCAAAAAATTTAAGTTTATACAAACTTATGTTCTATCTTACTCAGCAATGATGAGTGTTTAGTGAATATCTATTAGTTAATTTAATTTATAATAAGTCTAAGGTTTTAAGATACCTAAAATACTTTGGAAGTTGTTTTGAAGCTGTAATGTTACAAGATAGAATTATTGTTGAAATTATTCCCCAGATAATGATTTAATTTTATTAAACACAAATGTACATATTTTATAATGTTAAACATGTAGTTGATGCAACACTAACTTATCAATCAGTAGACCTGTATGCCAATAGGAAGAACATACACAAATAGAATAAAAATGTATGCCTGTTTAATACTTAACGCTGATAACACAGAAGGTATAGCTATTTTAATTAAACCAACAATATTATATTAGTCTCATTTGCCAAGGATTTACCTAAATTATTTGAACTTGAATTTTAAAATTATTTGGGATAGTTTCTGTGAGAATACTTTTGAAAGTATGAGAAGTTCAATTTTCTTAGTTTTTGAGAATTTTAGTACTATTGAATTTATATAAGCACTTACTTATTATCTCCCATTCAATCAGAATTGAGAACCTTTATGGAATTTTATAATCCAATTTGGTGATACCATTGGAGGTAGAAAAATATTACATACATTATACATATATACATAAGATACATAAACATATGTACATAAATATAGAAACAGGCACAAATAGAGTTTATAATTTTAAATTTAACATTTTAATTCATTGGTGAGATAACATAGCCAGCTTGCTCATTTTATTTCTACCTTTACATTCTTACCAGAATTCTGTTTTTGGCAAGTGGTTACTTGGCTCAAGATGAGGCTTAAGCATCTCCATTAATATTTGTGGAGTAGACCTTACAATTTCCTTTGTCATGACCTGTAACCTTTTGGAATCTGTGGAATAAATTTTAGGCAAAAGACTAAAAAGAAAGACCTGGTGGCCATGTGTGTGATTCCAAAGCATATGAATGGACAAAATACCCTAAAATATCAGTTGTATTTCCAGTGGCCTTTTTCAAGCTCAAGTGCTTGTTGTGGGAGTCCCTGGACCCCTCAAGAGGGGAGGGAGTATTGTAAATTCTGAAATTTCAAGTGCTGCCTTGATATCTTTGATCCGTAGAGGGTCCCAAAGGTTAACTGAGTTTCCCTACTATTGCCAGAGATGCCCCTACCCAGTAGGAGTGGCTACCCACTCAGATCCCCTGTCAGCCGGACCCTCCTGATCCTCAATCAAAGGAGTGTTACTTCTCTGCCCACCCGCAAAATTATTTAAACAGGCCATCACATATTACTAGATAGCCTGCCTCTCACAGCCCCTGTGGATTCACTCTGCCCCTGAACATAATCTCCCTGTGGCCTTGAAGGCATGCGGTGTCCTCCTTCCCCAGGCTGTGAGTCTACATGACTAATAAACTGTGTTAGCAATCTCATTTGTCCAGTACCTGGATTCGTGTGTTTGCCTGTCTTATATTGTTTAAGGCAGGACATCTTTCCCTCACCAATGGGGTGATGAGGAGGTAAGCATAACAGAGGGGGCTGGAGTGGGTAGGGAAGGGTATGGCTGGGGTAGATAGAAGGTGGAGTCAGCAGAGTCATCAAAAGGGGACAGACCAAAGGGTTCAAGGTAGCTGAAGAGATGAATAAAGTGATAAGATGAAGAAATGGAGAGAGTGGGAAGGGAGAGATCTCAAATGAGCCCGTTAGGAAAGATCCCAAATTTCCGAAGAAGCCTTTGAAGTTCTGAATTGCCTAAACTTTGAAGCTCTGAATTGCCTGAACTAAACTAGTGCCACAATGGCACGCAGTCAGTGAGAGAGAGGAGAGTGGGTGCCCGATAGGGTAAGAGTTACCCATGGGATTAACAGTTACGCAAAGAAAGAAATGTTAAAGGAGCTGAGAAAGAATCTCACACATTTACCTGGCCCAATCCCTGGGTTGGGAACCAGGGAAAAACAGAAGAGTTCTCACAGGAGGGCCAAAGAAAGAATCTTCGCTGGACAAACATCCTCTCACTGCTGGAAAGAATGAAAGTAACTCTTCACCAGACAAGACATCCAGAGCATTAGCTAGCTGGAGAACTGAACTCCCCAAAGGATCCTTGAATTGCTGACGTGGTACCATTACCCGTGTGGTCACAGTAGAGATACCGAGATGAGGTCTAATCTGGAGTCAAGTCACAGCACCACTAAATTGCCAAAAAACAAATCCAGAATTAAATAAAGGGGAAACTTGTTCAAAAGGATTATTGCAATCAGGGAAGGGGTTTATTGTATTAGGGGGAGGAGGAGTATAATAGGGAGAATGCCCCAACTGTAAAATCTGCAAGCTTTTGAAAAGTATAAAGAACAGGGCTTTGCTTTCATAGGGAGGAGTCCACAGGTTAGAAAGAAATGATCTCAGGGAGTGGAATGAGCAGGTGCATGATGGACAATTGATCAGGAATGGTTTTCTTTGAGATCAGCTGGGAAGGGGCCTTTCTGGTTTATTCTGCAGTTCAGTGCTGGCTTAGGCTAAGGGTGGAGGAAAGCTCAGACAGGGAAGAAGGAGAGCCTGAAGGAAGTTTGATCAAGCAAAGTGAGCAGGCATTTTGTGTAGATTAGACAGTGGGGAAAAACAGCTCAGCTAACTATTTAAGAGACTAAAAAAAAAAAAAAAAGGAATTTGGAAGGTCTGTGTGCAGCCTCCTCACAAGCAAACAAAGGAGTTTTCTGTGAGTCTCACTGAGTCATTTGAGCAAAGGTGGCCATTCTTCTCAGTAATCTGTCTCCTGGAACACAAAACAGTTGGGTGGTGGTAGGGCAGAAGGGAGGAGGTTCTCTAACCATCACTGTTTTGTCAAGTTGTTTGTCACCTTATTTGAATTGTATTTTTAACCAGTTTTATTATATTAAAAAATATATATTGTAATTATCAATTGCCATTATAACAGCTGTGCTTATTGGCACTTCCCTGCATGTATATTAGGACAGTTGATATTTGTAATCTTCAGTTTAATCTTTGTGCTGGTTATTAAGTTACATCTCGCAGCTCAAACCCGCCCTTCTGTGCTCTGTTCCTTGAGGCTGTGGCTATGGCCCAGAGAACCAAGTTTTCTGTACGGTTTTGCAGATAGGGGCGCTTGAGACGGGAAGCAGGGAGGAGGGAGAAGCGTGTGCTTCTTGATACTAACTAACTTGCGGTAACTGCCAGTGTCACCCAGCAAGGGTTCTTTTCCCTGGCTGCAGAAGTTGGTTCCCATTTCTCGGTTACAATCTTCCTTCTTAGAGCCAGCAACCCTCAACTTTTACCTTGAGAAATACCACCACCTGCTGAAGACCATCCCTTCCTGGAGCTCTGAGTCCCAGCTCCCTGAGGGCCCTCCTCCAGCTCTTGGTTCTGATAATCCGCATACTTATCTCTGAAGATCATTCAGTGGCTGCTGCTGCCTGCAGTTACTATCTCTGTTATAGTGCAGTTTCCCTTCTTGCATTTTCAGTCCTTCATTGCCTGTTTAAACTATTCCTTAAATTCTCCGTTAAAATAACTGCTGTGATTTCTGTTTTCTGACTGGACCCTGACACATGCAAGAAACACAGAAATACCTTTAGAACCACTGCCATAGATTTATAAAGGATATATGTTATTGTGGTAGCTAAAAGTAAGCAGGTTACAGTTATGGAATACATGTAGTATCCAACTGACAAAAGATATATTCTAAAAGTTAATTTGTAAATCCATTGTCTGGATCTTGAAATTAATTTCCTATTAAAACAATAGTACACATTAAAGTTACATGATCGGATAAATCCATCAATACTCATAATATACCTGTAGTACATTATTGTATAAATTGTGTTAGGGAATAGAATTAACATTGCTTTGGCAATGTTAAAGAACAGAATTCAATGTAGTAGATTTGAAGATCTAATTGGCTTTATTAAGTGATTCATGAATGGGGCTACATCCCACTCAGCAACTAGAAGGGAATTCCATAATTTGTTCAAAGTGGGGGTTTTTATAGGCTCAAAGAGGGTGGTACTAAGTTAAAAGAGTGGATTTTTCAGGACACCCTCCCTTAGGGTAAGCCAGAGAGGGGCTTATGTGGCAGAGTAGTACTTCACTATTTCACCAGGAAATTCCAGAGTGAGTAGTTTAAAATTTCACTTTGGGGAGAAGCTGAAGTTGCAATTAGGTTATTTATTAAGCTGTAGTTGGTGACTTGGCCTAGCAAAAGTGACTCCATTTTGGCCTGTGTTTCTTTTTTTAACAGCAACATACATTCAAAACTTCAATTATTATGCTAATATAATAACAAATTTTGTCTTTTTACTTTTTAATTTAATTTGTTTTATATTTGTTTTATTGTTTTGACAGAGAGACAAACACAGACAGAAAGAGACAGAGAAGGGGGAGGGCCCAGAGCAGTCTCCATAGTTGTATGTCATCAGTTTTCAACATAGTTTCTTTCCTCATGGGTGGTCAGGGGGCCGCGCAAGGTGGTAACTGGGCAGGAGGCCTCCCGCATGGGAAGCTCAACCCAGCAAGAACTTAACTGGGGACCCCCCATATGGGAAGCACACCCGTTTAGCAAATGGGTCTGCATGGGCCGGGGCCGCGATTCAATTCTCAAACCCCGTGGCTTCGAGGTGAGCATTTAACCCGCTGAGCCATCCTGGCATCACCGAATTTTTTAATATTTAAGTCAGTAAATCCAAAATATTACTGTTTCAACTATAATTAATATTTAAGAATAAATTTAAGAGGATGCCAGGGTAGCTCAGCAGGTTGAGCGCTTGCCTTGCAATCGTGAGGTTTGGGGTTTGATTCCCAGCCCCTGTCAGTGTAGATCCACATGCTGAACTGCAGCAAAACTTGTAACCCTCGATCTTCGCAGTGGAGGTTCTCGACTCCCAAGTGGGAGGCGCTCGACTCCCAAGTGGGAGGCCCTCGGCTCAGTTACTGCCCCATGTGGCCCCATTTCCACCTGTGTGGAATGAAATGATCTCACAAAGAATGATGTACAACTATGGAGACTGCTCTAGGCCCTCCCCACCCCCACCCCTCTCTCTCACCTTCTCTCAAAACATTGAAAATAAATCTTAAAAAAAAAAAAAAAATTTTAAATGAGATATTTAAAAAATTTTGTACTAAGTCTTCAAAACTGGTATATTTTATATTTTATTACACATTCTAATGCAGTCTAGATATGTTTCGTGGGCTCAATAGCCACATGTGGCTAGTGGCTACTGCATTTGAAAATAACAACTGCTGAATATATGCCAAGGAATAGAATTGCTGGGTCCTAGGATATGTATACTTTCTTTTCCTTTTTTAAGATATGTTTAATGATATGAGTAGATAATTCAAAAGTAAGCAAATTTGATCATCCCTTTAGAAATTAAAAAGAGTATTCTTTTAGGTATAATAAGTATTGATGGTTAAAAACAAGCTTAAAATATCCTTAAACCCAGTTTAAAAAAATTAGTCAAATGAGAATAGAGGAAACAGGTTTAGTTTAAGTGGAAGGAAGTAACAGGCTTAGTTTCAAATATCGAATTAATAACATTTATTAATTTAAGTTAACAGTGCATGATGAGGGTTTTCATAGCATATTTTATGCCTTCACAAGGGCTTTACTTAAGGAATTTAAAAATATCATTTTGTCCCTTAGTAAAAAAGAACGTCTGAATAAGCAACAGATGGAAAAAAACTGCAATTACTTTTTTTCTAGTCTGACCAAAATGCAAATTGTGTCTATTTGCAGAAGATATTTTGGGTTTATACTTATGCTTGCATGATAAAAATATAAACCACTGTTTTAAAAAAGCTCATGTTACTCGGGGAAAAACTTACTTTTTTTCCTGAAAATATTAAAAAAAATAAAATAAAAAGAGCTCATGTGTTTTCCTTGTTCTTGGTATTGCACATAAATTTACTTTCCTAAATAAATGTAAAGTAAGATGTTTTAAATTGTTATTAGAAGAGGAATCTTCTTGGGAAATAAGTAAGATTTACTTTCCCCAAAAAATATTTCACTGGCTCCACTTATTATTATTACATTATTATTTTATTATGAGCTCCACTGACGGTGCACTGTCATCCTGTACTTTGTGTGAACACGTCTAAGCAGGAACTCCCATCTAACATCGGGTCTAAAAGCCAAGAGGGTGAGCCTCAGAGTCTCTGGTTCCCTCCAGACCAGCCCCGCCCTCTGCATTTACTTGTGTCGGGAGCAAGTGACCTTTTCTTTGTCAGAATGATGATGAGCAGGCAACCCTCTAGTTACCAGGGAAACTCCCCTCCTCAGAGGCTCTCGGTTTACCCTACAGCCCCAGCAGGACATGTGGGAGGGCACTGCGCATGCCTTTAGTTCCTTCACGTACTTCAATACATGTGTGTTAAATTAATAAATGATAGGAAGATGAATAAAAGCCGGTTATGCTCTCTAGCAAATAAGAAAATCCAA
>PVKE010009505.1:28769-44767 GCA_004027555.1 Craseonycteris thonglongyai
GTGGGTCCTGCCTGGGCCGGAGCCGGGACTCGATCCTCGGTCCTCATGGCCTCAAAGCGAGCGCTCAACCCACTGAGCCGTCCCGGCTTTCCCTGTAATGAGTTTTTAAATGTTAATTTAGCAAGCAAAACTCATCAGGAAAAATACATGGACATCTGTAAATTTTATTTGTTATCAAGAAGCTTGGCAATTTGTTTTTGTTATAAAAGTATTGTACTTTTTAAAATCAGAAACGGCAGTTTCTCGGGTTTCCTGCCTCTGAAGAAGGGGACATACAATTTTGAAAAAAATGCCACTCACGCGCCCAGCCCTCATTCCCTTCGGAGAACTGAAGACTCAGGATGAACCTGAGGGAGCAGAGAAAGGAAATATTCGGGTGCAGGCGCTCCTACCAGGCAGCGGTGGTGCCCAGAGGGCGCGCTGACCTTGGCCGGGAGCCGCGCAGCCCCGCCTCGCACGCGCGGAGGTAGGCGAGGCGGCGAGGCGCTGGGCGGGCGCTGGGGGCGGCCCGGAGGCGTGGCGCGGAGGGCTGGGGCGCGGAGGGCTGGGGCGCGGAGGGCTGGAGGTACGGGACCAGACCTCTGCGAGCCCATCGCACCGCGGGGCGAGTTCGCGCCAGCTCAGGGCTGGCTCCGCGTGGCATCGCCGCGGCGCGGCGCGGTAGCGCACCCTCCTGTGCCCCAGGGACCAGGCACTCGTGGCAGGTAACCAACTCCCCAGTGGTTTCCCTGCTCCGCCGCCCTTTGGCGGGGGAGGGATGGGAAGGATGGAAGGAGGGAGCCGGCTCTTAGCCAGGGCCCAGCTGCCCGGGGCGGAGTGGGCTCTGTCCGGGCGGAGGAAGCGGAGCCTGGGCAGGAAGAGAGGACGCGCGGTAGGAATCCCCACCGAGCGTGTGCGCCAGGGGCGGGGGATGGCGCTGGACACCCTACCTCGACCTTACTCCTCCGTCCGATCAGTGGTTCCCGGAGTCAGAACTCTGATGCCCAGTGTCACCGGGGAGCCACTTTTTCTGGCCTCTTTCCCCCCGGTCCACAGAGAAAGTTGGAGCTTAGAAATCGGAGTTGTTGGCTGCTGGCGTGGATAGGCTAGGAGTAGACAGTTTCTCACTGCCGTCTCCCGGGTGCCAGCGGCTTTAACTTTATTTACTCCTACACCTAGCCCAGCCCAGAGACATTAGCCTGATTTTACCAATAAAAAGAAGACGCCAGGATGATATATGAGTCACCCTGGACTCCTGGGACAACTCGAAGAGACAGAAGTTGGGGGCCTCCGAAGCTCTCGGGCTTTTCCCTGACCACGGCTCCGTCCCTGCCCTTCGCGCACAGGGGCTAGGAAACTCGCGCTGCCGCGTCGAAGATGAAAATGGGTGATTCTTCTGAAACGTAGCCTACTCCTTCCCTATATTGCGTTTTTTGATTTTGTCGTGTTAGCACCCAATTTCCGATTCAGATTCTTCCAGTTTCTGGTTATTAGCTTTTTGAAGTGTTACCACTCCCTCACCGCACTTTTTCAGATGCCGAACAAAACCCAGGCACCCTTGCCTGCCACACACTTCTCGTCTTTCAGGGTTGACGATGTTGTCTGCAGAACTAGGCTGCACGTTATGGGCTGCCCAGGGGAAGGTAAGTTTCGAAGTGACCTGGAACCCTGTGAATCTTTCTTTGTTATTTCTTTCCAGTAGGACAAGAGGTGAATTGGGAGGATATAGGGTGTTTAGAGAACGCGATGGTGTCTGGAGATGAGAATAGGGCCACAGCATTTAGTGGCCTGAATTCGGTGAGTGGTAGGTGAGGGACTCTGTCAGGGACTTGTCCCCTCCTCTGGGCATTCTGCCCCCCTTTCAGAACTGTTCTGAAAGGCAGGTTTGTTTTATAGGAGGGAGGAGGAGGGGTGAATGGTTTTTAAAGATCAGTGTAAATTACCTGCTAGGAGCCCAGGCAGCTCCAGACAAGCCCCCCTGCTAGAAGATATGGTAACAGATTTCAGTTCTGGCAAGAAGCAAACGCTCTGGATATCTGCTATTGCTTAATGAATTTTGTTCAGGTCTTAGAAATGGCGAACTCCTCTACTTTTGAAATCAATGTAACATACTGTGAGTTTACTTTTACGGTTTTATGGGTAGGTGAAAGAAGTTGGTATTTTTTCCATTTCATGCTGAGGGTTTGAAGCTGACCTGTTAGCTCCTCTGCCTGGCCCTGGGAAGGACCTCTTTAGCCTTGGCCTGATGTGTATACCAGATTCCACCCTTCACTGGTCATAGTTTCTTCTTGCTTACTTATAGGACTGATTTGAGTCACAAGTTGCTTATTTTCCATTGGTAATTTAGTAGTTAAACATAAGAAAAATATTTTTGCTGAGAGCTATCAACTATCTACTATTCACACAGTCAATTATCTATAAGTACTGAACATAAGGCACTGGACAGCTAAGTGATCTAAAATCGGGGTCGGGGGGTATCAGCCATTCCCTCCCCATAACCATGTAGAAATTCTGGCCCAGTTTGGCCAGAGCTTCTTCCCGGTCTCCCCATACCCTACCCCAAGTAGCTGAACAGGTTTTTTTTGTTTTTGTGCTTTTATGGGAAACCTGATTTAATATAAATATTGGTTCATTTTTTTTTCATTTAAACACAAAGAAATCAAGTCAAATTGGTTCATGTATCATCCATTTTCAAATCTCTGTCTTAGGAACTGCTATATGTAGAGATTATATACATTCTCAGGTGAATGAAAAATCCTGACCTATGGTATAGATACTGTACATTTTTTCATGAAATATTAGCTGGTAGGAAACAAATTAATACTGTTGAAAATGATCTCCTAATTTTCAATTTCTGTTGTCTATCAAGTATACATTATCTCCGTTGCACTGAGGAAAGTTAGTCCTTTATGGCCACCCAGGAAATTGTGTCACCATTTGTAATATTCTAATGAAAAGTATATCCATAGTTCTAGCTCAGGATTTCAGCTGTGTAATTCCCTACCTTAGAAAGGGAGTTCCCAAATTACTGTTCATATAAATCTGGTATGTTTCTCCTGGGGACTGTGTATTCTTAACCACATTGGCTTTGACAAGGGAGGTATGGCTTAGTGTTGTCATGTTTTTTTATTGCCTGTTTGTGGCAAATGCACCAGAGTTTCTTAAATTTGGCAGTTTTTTAAAAAGTATTTTTTAATTTTTTTCAGAGAAGGTGTGTGAGAGAGAGAGAGAGGAGTGGGGAGGGCCCAGAGCAGTCTCTATAGTTGTACAACATTGGTTGTGACATGGTTTCATTCCAGGTGGATGCAGGGCTGCAAGGGATGGGCACTGAACTGGAGGGCCTCCCGCATGGGAGGGAAGAACCTTTTCCACAGTGCCATCCTGGCGGCTAACAGTTGTGCTGCAGTTCAGCATATGGGTTTGCACTGGCCAGGGCCAGGAATCAAACCCCAGACCTTACGATTGTGAGGCAAGCACTCAACTGCTGAGCTATCCAGGCATCCCGAATTTGGCACTTTTGATGTATTTGGGTAGATGATCTATATATAATTGTGGGGACTGTCCTGTGCCTTGTAAAATGTGTAGCAGCTTCTCTGACCTCGACCCACTAGATGCCAGTAGTCCTCTCCCCTAGTTACAGCAACCAAAAATATCTCCAGACATTACCAAATGTTCCCTGGGAGGCAAAGTCACTCAGTTGAGAAAAAACAATGAGCCAATATTTAAAATTCTCTAGACATTGATGAGCTACACGATAAGGAAACAAAATTAACTTCAAACCTCTAATGACCAGCGAAGCTGTTTGTACAGTTTTAAACATCTGACATTAAGATAAAAAAAACTTATAATAAAGATGACTAAACCAGAGTTCTTTCTGAACAGTTTCATGTCCTGCCAGTTTCCATTGCCAAAGAAATTTTGATGTCATTATTAAATTTCTAAAATTTTCATTTTTCTACTTTTATTTATACTTAATGTCTTTCCATTTTTTTAAGTGATGGATCGTGTTAGTGGACTATACTTTTTGAATTGGGAAAATTGAGACAATCCCTAATATTTGAACCCCAAACAAAAAATTCTAAGCAAAAATTTTAACAGTGAGACTTGATATAAATAAAGCATGTGCAGACTAGAATTTAGTTGTAAAGCTTTTTACCTGACAGTAAGAACTAAGACAATCATGTATTTCTGTACTCTGAAAAAACCATAATTTTATAAATGAAAGCCCTCCATTTTATAGCTAGATAGGTAGGTAGATAGACAGACAGACACCTTATATCAGAGAAAAAATGTCTTGAGACTATAGTCCTCTTAAGACCTTCAGCTCAGGAGGCTGCAAACATAGCCCTGGTTATAAAATGTTCGTCCTTAGCTAGAGATTGGCTATTCACTGGATTCCTTCTGGAAATCAAATTACTTTGTAAGACTCCTCAGGATGGGTTACATTATTTGGCCCCATATTTAAAACTTGTTAAGAATTTCAAGATGGTGACAGACAGCTGAGCATTAAGTGAAGTGCAGGGTCTTGTGCGCCTGCACAGTTTGCACACCTGTGACTCTGGCCCTGGTAAAACTGTCTATAGCTTCCACAAGCATTTGTGGTCACTACTGCCACAAAACACCTGGAGGTTCTGAATTATTAATATTTCCAGTAAGGAATCCTACATGTATTTGGTAATCAATGCGCTAAATTTACTAAGAAATTCCTCCAAAGATTTTTTTTTTGGTTAAAAAGGTAGTGAAATCGTGAGGGTCCTGGGTATATGAGTGACCTATTTATTTATGCATTCATTGAACAGCTATTTACACAGCAACAGTAAGATGCCACACATTGCCCGCTCTGGGGCTATAGCTAGGACTGGATGGCGGGTCCCTTCCTTTAGGAGCCATCTAGTCTAGTGGCTACAGGAGGCGGGGTTGGAGGCCAAACACATAGTCACATTGGCTATCACATTACAAGTGGTACTTCAGGTAAGATATCCAGAGAGCATTTAACCTGGGGCCTAACCTAGGTTATGGGAAGGGATTACTCAGGGTAGAACTTCCTAAAAAGAAAGATTTAAAATGGGGCCTAAAAAATGTGTGATATTTAAAATGATGCCTGAAAATAGGTGAATTAGGGGTTGAAGTTCCAGGCTGAAAGGGTTGAAACCAAAGCAGAAATGTGGTTTGGGATGAGACATCTTGGATCATTTTTAGAACTTTGGGCTTTAACAGAAAGGTAGTGGGAATCCACGAAAGGGTTTTAAATGGGAGAAGTGATTAGGTTTGGGTTTTGAAAATGATCATTGTTGCTGCATGGCAAATGATCTGGAGGGGTAGGTCCTATTGGCATACATGTGCAAACTACAAAAGGGATCTTTTCTGAGTGGACCAGTTGGAAAAGATGTACTGCTTTATTTCAGCAAGGCCAGGCCAAGGGCTTCAGCCCCCTGAGCCAGTCACTTTGAACACACATAGTCGATGCAATTATGTGCAGCCGCCCTGGAGAAAGGGAGAACTGGGTATGGGCAAATAGTACAAAGGCTTTTGCCATCACCGAACTATGGTTCAATGATGCTGAATCTGTCAGTGACAGATTGAGTTTGCAGTTAAAGTCAGCGAGAAGGTAGCGGTTATTTGATTAATCGGTAGAGAGAGAGGATCAAGGATGATTCAAAAGGTTCTGGCATAAATCACAGTGGGATAGAATGGCGAAACCATTGATCATGTTGGAGAACACTGAAGGGAGGAGCAGGTTAGCATGAGGTAAGAGAGGGAGATAATTCTATTTGGACATGTGTGCTTGGGAGACATCCACGTGGAATCGAGGAGTAGGCAGCTAGAACTCAGGGAAGAGATTTGGGGTGGAAATACATGTTTGGGAGCTGTTGCATAAAAAATGATCATTTTATATAAAAAATGATTTATCTAAGAGGGGTATCAGATAAGAAGAGAAAGGGGCTGGCCCTGTAGCGTTAAGATGTGTTTGAAAGAGGAGGAGAAGCTGATTAAGGCTATTGAGAAGCCATATGTGTATGCAGGATAGGAAAGATGTGTAAGGTCGGTGGTTTAGTCTTTTTTTTTTTTTTCCTGTTTTCCCCTACTTGAGATTAGAAAGACCTGAATGTGTTCTAATGCTGCTGGGAAGTTTCTGGTAGGATGAGGCTAAAGATTTGGGAATGAGAAATAAGTGTAGTGCCAGGCTTCAGAAAAGGTGAAAAGAGGATGTATTCCAGAACACAGGTAGGGACATTGGCCTTTGATGGAAAGAAGGAGGGAAAGAATGGGCAATACAAGCAAACATTTCTCAGATGCGGACACCAGAATTTCAAGGACTTCTCTTTTCTCTGAAGCAAGAGGTAAAATTATCTGCTGAGTTTGTTATATTTGTATGTGAAGTCAGATATTTCATCAGCCAATATTTTTCAAGCATTTTCTAGTGCTAAGCATTGTGATAGGCATCTTGGAAAGTATTATAAATAATGTTGATTGCCACTAGGCTTACCATATGCTTTGTCCTAGTTCATGATAGAGAGTTTCTAAACCTTTTGAATTTCCTGAGTGATAGGGGTGGTAGGAACATCCTTTGTTATTCACAAATGAGCCTCTTTTCACACCTGAGTTTATGCTAATGAGGGGACTTAGGTGTGGGGTCCCTGGGCAGCCTCAGTATGGAATTGGTCACGAGATTGGTCATGAGATTAGAGGGTGTAACTTTCAGCCTTACACACCAGCCACTGGGAAGTGGAGTCATGCTTAGAGATTGGGTTATAAAAACTCTTGAACAATGGTATTTGGAGAGCTTCTGGGTTGATGAACACTTCAAGGACTGAGAGTGTGGTGTGCCATGAGAGGGTATGGAAGCCCCACACCCCTTCCTTCATACCTGCCCAATGTAGCTCTTACATTTGGCTGTTCCTCGATTGTATTCTTATTAATAAACTGATCATAGTAAGTGAAGTATTTTTTGGAGTCCTAGCTGAGCTAGCAGATTTTCAAGCTCCAAAATTTTAGAGTTGGCCAGGGGTACCTCATTGGCATCTGGCATCTGCTTGATCCCTTAATTTGTGGGGTCTGCACTAATTTTGAGTAGTTACTGACAAAATTGAGTTGAATGGTTGGATACTCAGTTGGTGTCATAATTACTTGATTGGTGTCAGGAGGCAGAAAACCCTCCATATTTGATGTCAGAAGTGATGTATAAACAGTTCAGCTTTATGAGGTCTGACAATTAAGTTTGCGAACTTGCCACGGTATGCTTATGTTGGAAGCACTGTACACACAACTTGGTAAGGTTTCATACCTTAGTATATTGGTGTCTTACAGCTGTGTTTGTGTCAACATGTGGTAGTGTCTTGCTGAGTGGCATTCATTGTTGCGTGTTTTTGTGTACTGTTGCAAGAATGTCAGAGCTTGACTTAGAGCAACGAACATACATTAAATTTCTTGTTCAACTTGGCAAGAATGGAAGTGAAATCAGACATATGTTAGTCCAAGTTTATGGGGAAATGCCATGAAGAAAATGGCAGTGTACAAATGGATTAAATGTTTTTCTGAGGGGAGAGAAAGTGTTACTGATGAAGAGAAGTCAGGGTGGCCAGTAATGAGCAGAACTGACAAAAACATTGCAGATATTCGTCAAATCGTGTGTCCAAATCCTCAGTTGACTGTGAGAAGCATAGCAGACCAAGTAAACATCAACAGAGAAACGGTTAGGAAAATCTTCACTGAAAATCTTGGCATAAGAAAGATGTGTGCAAAAATGGTCCCGAAGCAGCTCACAGATGAATAAAAACAAAGGGGAGTCAAAGTTTGCCAAGACCTTTTGGAGAGGCAAGACTATGTTTTGGGCCATATTATGACTGGTGATGAAACATGGGTGTACCAATACACCCCTGAAACAAAGAGTCAAACTATACAATGAAAATCAGGCAATTCTTCAGGACCAAAAAAGTTCTGTCAGTCTTAATCAAGAGTCAAAACAATGTTGGCCACCTATTTGTATATCAGAGGGATTGCTCATTATGAATCTGTACCAACTGGATAGTCAACCAAGTTGACTATTTGGAAATGCTCAAAAGGCTGCATGAAAAAATTAGATGAAAATAACCTGAGCTTTTTACCAACAACTCATGACTCTTCCATCATGACAGTGCACAAGCTCACACAACACGTTCTGTGAGGGAGTTCTTAGCCAGTAAACAAAAAGTGTATAGGAACACCCTCCCTACTCATGTGATCTGGCCCCCCCAATGACTTTTTTCTTTACCCAAAGATCAAAGAACTATTGAAAGAAAGACATTTTGATGATATTCAGGACATCAAGTGTAATACGACTACAGCTCTGATGACCATTCTAGAAAAAGAGTTCCAAAGTTGCTTTGAAGGGCAGACTATCCTGGGCATTGGCGCGCAGCTTCCCAACAGGAGTACTTCGAAGGTGACTTTAGTGATAGTCAGCAATGAGGTGTATAGCACTTTTTCTAGGATGAGTTCGTGAACTTAATTGTCAGACCCGAAATAACCTCTCACCATCTTTCTACAACTATCTTCTATTTTTGACCTTACACTTGAAGATGAAAGGCAGTAATGCTCACCTGAGAGCTTACTATTGTGAGGGACATCAGAGCCACCAGGGGGCGAGGCTCCTAGAGGAGAAGGGCACCCCCTGCCCCTTACTACGCATGTGCATGTTCTCCCTGTGGGCTGCACACTAGGAACACCTGGGGAGTTTTGAAATTTCTGCCATTCAAGCCAAGCTCCAGACCAGGTCTATCACATCTTGGGTAGGGGGACTCAGGTATTGGTATTACTTGAAAAGTTCTTGGTAGTTTCAATGTATAGCCAAAGTCAAGAGCCACTCACCTGGGGGCGAGGGGCACGGCCTTGAGACCAATTAAGGACCTTCTGTCCTAGGGAGCTCTAACCCGTTACCTAGAGTCTACTGTATTTACCAATTGTGTATGTACATTTTCATTGAGATCGCTGTGCACCACATATATTGGCATTCAAAGCAGAGTGCGACTGACAATCCTTTGGAATACTGAAGCAAAATATAAGACCTATTTACAATTTTATAAGCATTTAAGAAAGAAATCAATAAAGGCTATTGCCAGTGGTGCCTCCTCCGTGGAGTGTGATTTCCTGAGGTGGAGAAAGAGACAGAAATTCCTTGCCCAGGTGGGACCCTGCTCACCTGGCTGTTAAGCATATTGTGAAATGTTACAATTTATAAGGCACACAGTATCACTGAGTTATTTTAATTTTATAAACACAAAGGCTATAAATCAGAGCATTTCTCAACTGACATACTAAGACATATTCCTAAGTGGGTTACATGTGTACTGAGATATTGATGCTTTCTCAGCCCTCTCCCTTTAGCCATGCAAGCTGAAGTTAAACAGTTGCCTTTTTTGGATGTATGTAGTGACATGAGGAAATTGCTGCATCAGATGGTAGAAGCTGTCCAGTTCTTTGCACTGCTCTGGGGAGGGAGTCCTGGGCCATCTTTTGCATCACCCAGAGTATCCCTGGTTCTATTGTTGGCCAGACCCAAGAGTAGTTGAGTTTACAGGTATCTGCATCTTTCTTTACTAAGCAGACAGGGTTTCCAAACTTTTTGCCCTTTTCTAATTTTTGTTGCTATGCCTATCAATACCACAGATCCTTTGGAGAGAAGGGACACTCCAAGATAAATGTGAAGTTTTCACAATGAGAGGGAGAGCGACTGCTTTTCAAAAGAAATTTATACTGTAGAAAGGCATTTTGGAAACAATGTTTTCATTGTAAGGCAAACATGTTACCAAGAAATATGGCACATTTATGATTTATCAAAACTCAAAAACTCTTTAAAAATTTGGGAATGAAATTATCTATTAAAATATTTTAAATAAGGCCTATCAACATGTTTTGAATTCCTTTGTAAAACTGTGACACCTACTAATTTTGCAAGGACAGGTGACAGAAACTTACCATCTGAATTTCACTAAAAAACTGTATAATTGGCAGATAGACTGAAAACTACCTACCAAGATTTAGGTAGTAGAGCTAAGAGTGCTCTACTGGTTCTCTAATGTGTTCCTGTCACCCCAGCCAGCCATCAGAACAAAGTGCTAGAATGAACTGAGTTTAAAAGCAGTCCTTCAAAGTGCTGTAACTCAAAGTAACTACGAGTTTCAAAAATAATGAAGCATATCTAATATATTGCTTTTATTATAAGCATTAACAATTTGTAGCGAGTAAGTTTTGTACCATGAGTGATTAAACTAATAGGTTTTATTTCTTCTTTCCCCCATCCTTTTGTTTTATAATGCACATAATTTATTACTATAGTAGTACCTATAATTTTTAAAGAAATGTGCGTATGTTGAGGGTACTTATTCAAAACTTATACTCTTCATGTTTGTCCTAAAATTTTTACAATCTGTTTTATAATTAAAAGCTTTGAGTCTAAGTACCCTCAATATATATGTTATGTATAGAGAGAGAACTTGCTTTCCTTGTAAACTTTAATCTAAAACCCACTTTTCCCCTGTAGTTTATTCAGTGGAAAATAAACTTGCTAGTAGAGTAAAAATAAGTGATCAGACTCTGAAAAATAATGAATCCTGTGTGAGTATGATTTCTATTTAATTGTGTATGATAAGCTTCCTTCAAACAAGCCTCTTATAAACATGGAAGTTCCAGAAATCATGTGGTCAGTGTTTTGCTTCTGGGAAGGTAAATAAATGTTAAGTCAGTTAAGCATAGACTATGTGCCATCCCTATCTTTCATCCAGGTGCCATCTGGGTGCTGTTGTCTGTGAATCAGCCCAAGCCAGTTCGGGTCTTTGTTAAGCAGGTTAGTGAGCGCTGCCAATCTCCCCGGCAAGCAAGTCTCCGGTCAGCTGTGCCTAGGATCCCTGAGGGCACCTCCCACACTTCCACAAAAGGTTCATTTGAGGCACAGGCATCAGCAGGACTTAGCTGACCATTGGGTTGGAGTCCAGTACTCATGAGTTTTCTGGCATCAGCAGCTGGACCCAGGAATGTGCCTAGGGAGTAGTTGCAGGCTCCTGGACTTGTCAGGCTTGTTTGTCCTTTTGTTCTAAATGCAGGACCTGCCTAGAGGATCCCTAATCTATCCTTTTAAGCAGAGCAGCCTGAGCTCATCTTTCTTCACTCTTTTCTCACACCTGTTATACTAATCAAAGCCATTAAACTCACCTAAGAAGATCCAGTTCTAAGACTTCTATTAATTAACCAAACTTCTGGTTTGCAGAGAAAATACCTAAAGCAGATGTACAGTAGTAGCTGCAACTGGATGTGACCATCGCTGGACTGTGGGGAGGTCAAGCTCCCCAGCCCCCCGGGAATGACTCTGGGAGCACTTCCATCTGACTGGCTGTGCTGAATGAAGTATTGTACAAGTATGGTGTAGGCAGCCTAACAGTGCTGTGTCCATTGCCTTTTATTTGAATTTTTGAGTTCCCTGAAAATAGGACACATGGTTGTAAAAATTAAGGAATAAAAAAAAAATGTACAGATTGAAATGAGTGTCTTCAAAGTAAGTACCTTGTTTTGTTTTCACAAACGTTTCTGACCATTTTGAGGATTTTTCTCTGTGCCAAATTGGACTGATTAGGAAAGGGACCAGTGTTTTGTGGTGGATGTGATGTTGGAACAGGGCGAAAGCCTTAGTGGATTGATCATGCTGAGGAATGTCATTTTTTAGAAGAGGTTAGAAATAAAATGTAGGGGAAGCCAGGATGGCTCAGTGGGTTAAGCGCTCGTTTTGAAGCCCCGAGGACCAAGGATTGAATCCCGGCTCCGGCCCAGGCGGACCCACATGCTGAACTGGGGTGTGCTTCCCGAATGCAATGAGACCCCCAGTTCAGTTCAAAAAATAGATAACTAACTAACTAAATAAATAAAATGGAAATATAAGACTTACACTAGATTTCATGTTTGACTCATAACAGATATTTTTTTCTTTTTTTGGTTATGAAATTTGATCTATATTGGAAGAGGGAATGGAAAAAGGAGAAGCAGTGTTTGATGGACATTAATCACAAGGGAATGTCAGATTTCTCATCTGGGGTTCTTTGGGTGACTTTCCCAACATACTTCCTCGCCTCACACCCCTTGCCCCCAATAAAAATAAAAACAAAAAAAGAATTGAGTTGCATCAATCCACAAGAGTATGAAAAGACAGTGTCGTTCTGACAGGGTAAAGTTCCAGGATCTGGTTAGCCTCAGCCTTTCACTCAGTGTTGACTCGTAGAAGTCACTTATATCTCCTGAGTCCCAACTTGCTCATGAGTTAAAGAGGAGAGAGAGGTTTGGGACTAGATGTAGTTTTTCCTTATGGGTTGTTAATATGCTTCTTTCTGTAAAATATTTTCTTGGTCAAATAAGTTTGAGAAATGCTGAATACTACCTCCCTGTCTTTATCCACAGTGAGCATTACTGTCTTAAAGGCTAAGAAATAATTGGGAAAGCTGGGACGGCTCAGTGGGTTAAGCGCTCGCTTTGAAGCCCCAAGGACCAAGGATCAAATCCCGGCTCCGGCCCAGGCGGACCCACATGCTGAACTGGGGAGTTCCCACAGTTCAGTTCTCTCTGTGTCTCTGTCTCTGTATCTCTCTCTCTTTCTGCCAAAAATAAAATAAAATAAAAATAAAATATTTAAAATCAAATCATTTAAAAAAATTTTAAAGGCTAAGAAATAAGAAACCTGTGAGTACAGAACCTTGTGTTTCTTTAGTATATGTGCTGCTGAAGTGAGCACAGAATCTTGTGTTTCTTTATGACCCCATTTTTCTTAATATTGGGTCACAGAATCTACTCTACCCCCAGTAACTAGTCACTGCCCCCATCGCAGCTGTTTTTAGCAGGGGTAGGTGCTCCCCAAAGTTTCTTTAAGCTCTACAACGGATCCATTGTTCCAAAAATAGTTTTTAACTACTATATTGACCAAGCCTCTAATTTTTCCCAGAAGATTAAACAAATAACCATTGTGTGAATTCTTTGATGTCAGGGAGATATGAACGATTGTGTTTTTCCCCTAGAACCTAGGATTCTGTTTTATATAACAGATGCTTGGTGTGGAATTAAATTTAGTGTATACTGGTATTTGTTAGTAAACTTGAAATAGAGTTTCTCATTTTGAGGGTCTAAAAAAGTTACATTTGGGAAAGCCAGGATGGCTCAGGGGTTTAAGTGCTCACTTTGTACCCCTGGGGATGAAGGATTGAATCTTAGCCCTGTCCCGTGTGGACTCACATGCTGAACTGGGGTGTGCTTCCCATGCGGAAGGCCCCCACTTCGATTCTTGCCCCCGGTTTGGCCCCTGGCTCAAGGGGGCATGCTTCCCATGTGGGAGACCCCCAACCCAGTTCCCACCCTGTGTGACCCCCGCCCACCTGTGCGGAACAAAACCATGTGGAAAACTGATGACATACTGATGACTGCTCTGGGCCCTCCCCCTTCTCTTTGTCTCTGTCAAAAACAATGAAGTAAATCTTTTTTTAAAAGTTACATTTGGACATGAATTAAAGACTTGACCCAAGTCCAGACAAGAAAAAATATAAACAATAATAATGAATAAATTGTTAATGCTCATTTGGGCTCATAATGTGTCAAATACAGTGTACAGGTTGGCTCACTTAATCTTTATAAAAACTACGGTATGTATGATCTTTACCCTAATTAAATCAGTTAAAATTAATTAATTATTCTACCAGTGAAGAAGCTAAGGCTTGGAGAGAGGTTAAGAGCTTATTAAGGTAAGAGTTGTAGATAATGGTACCCAGTTTCTGAACTGGACAGTCTGGATCCAGTGCTGAAATTATTTCTACCAAATCCCACTTTCTCTTACTTATAATCAAGAGGAAACATTGAGCCACTAGTAACAAAATAGTACAGAATGAAACCTCAGTGATATACCATTTTGCTTCTGCAACATGGACAAAAATAATTATACAGCGTATGAATATGTAGCACACAATTAAGATAATTATATAGTAAATGTAGAGGAAAAATGGTGCGCAAACATTACTTTTGGCGATGTAAGTAAGAATAGTCTATTTGGAAGGCAATCGAGAGCCTAGAAATTTATATTTTGATCCAAGAATCCTACTCCTGGGAATTCCAAGGAAATCCTTTAAAAAGCCAAGAGAAAACAGCTATGAGTATATTCAAGAGTGTCCATAGCTCATTTTTATAGCAATATAATTTAGAAATATCATTAGTTTCCAAGCACAAGGCATAAACTAATTGTGTCAAAAAATGAAGACTCTTTGATATCCACTAAATGGAAGAAACAGAATAGAAAGCTGAATCCCAGCTGTTATATCTGAGCCAAATGTAAGTCAATAGTGTACTGGGCGGCATCAATAGGGAACAAAATTATGTGTACCTGTTCTGAGTGTGTAAATGGCTTTTTGTTTGTTTGAAATGATCTTCAGTGCCTTGCAAACATAGTTAACTGAAGTTTAAGTGGGAGGATTGGGGTCATTTTATCTCAATTTCCAATTTAAAAGAATTCTTCAAGCAAATAAAAATTTGAACATTACAAAATATTTGAATAAGTACCTTCTCCCATCCCCAAATAAAAAGACGATTATGAAGTAGTTCTGGGTGTGTGCTTCTCAGAAATTTCCACTGCACATTTACAATTTAGTTGGAGATTTGTTTTGGTTTATTCTGTGCAAACTGAAGTACAACTCACCTCTGAATTCTGTTTCATCCCCAAAACCTTTTTCATGTCATGACAGAATTTCTTTATTCTTGACTTTGGCAGTCATTTCAAATTCAACAAATTTACCTACATGTAATTTAGATAAAATGGAAATGATAACATTTGCCACTCAAGGGAAGCTTCTTAAAGGTAACATTCAGAGTTCAGCTCACAAGTGGGTCTCTGAGGGTTAAAGAGATTGCTGTGCTGTATCTCAGGACTGTAGCCTTTAGGAGAGGAGAGTTTGTCATATTTACACCCTCACCCTCAGGAACGTTGGGAAGGTTCTGAGGGCTCCTTGAAAGGTTAGGAGGTAGGATGAAATATAATTCAAAGGTCTTAATAACTGGACCCAGTGTTGTTCTTGGCCAGAAAGTGAGACTGCTTTGTTTCCTCTCTCCCCTGGTGAGTCAACCTTGGGGTTGAGCCACCCCATCTCTTCCCTGCTGCTAAACTGGAGCAAATGACCATTTTCAAAGCAGCTAAAACCTTAGTTTCCTTACTACTAAGGGAGACCAAAAGTAGCTACTTAGAGGGTTGTTATGCAAATTAAGGAGAAAATGTGTGAAAACACTTGGCAAAGTACTTGACTTATGAAACTACTAACATTAAGTGTCCTTAATTCTGAGATAACTTTGATTATATTATAAAAGCACAATCAATTTAATATCAGCTTTTAAGGAAATAAAAGAAACCTTAGCAATGAACACATATTGCGTCAGTGCATCTAATGCCTATTTACAAAAAATGTCAACGTAGGAAAACGTCTCAGATGTGGGAGAAAAAAAAACTTTTCCTCTACCCTTCCAGGTGTTCAGGCTGGTCTAATCAAACAGGAGACAGATTAAGAAGAGAAAATGACCAAATTTAATTACATACATACAGGTGGGAAACCCACATACACAAGAGGTTCAGAGACAGAAAGGGAAAATGAGATATATGGCATTCTAAACTAAGGATGAGGTAAGACACCTTGGGGCTTCAGAGAGGAGGGAGGTCATTCACAGATCAGCGGATATCAGTAATTGCAAAATTTCCCTGCGCTATAGATATTAAAAAAAATTATCTCTGGTGATAACACTTGTAAACAAGGCCCTTCATATAAACTCCTTAAGGGAGAGGTAAAAATTTCTCAAGAGGCTGTGGGGTCTCAACTGCCTTCATCTCAAAATAATTCGCATGCCAAAGTGGATTATCTTAGGGTGGCCTTTTCTGAACTCCTTCACAGACTTGTGGACCTACTGTCTGCTTAGTAGTTTGTCTTCCATAGGACTTCCCTGTCATCCTCCATTCTCCTGACATTCAGCCCAGTTAGCTC
>PVKE010009506.1:0-44676 GCA_004027555.1 Craseonycteris thonglongyai
CCATTTGAGGTATAAAGAACCAGGAGACCAGTTTTCCCACAACACTCTGAGGAATCACTGTGAAAATATACACAGTGAGGAAAAACTCAGGGGCCTAAGTGGAACTGGACCAGAGATATTAAATCAAAGAGAAGTTATACTTCACTATAGAGGCACGTTCACCTCAAGAACAGAGAGAGGATATAAGAATATACTCAGGATAAGCTCATGATGAAAGACAGAAGATAAAATATAATTAAAAAAAAAAAAAAGACAGAAGGAAAGATGAAAGCAAAATAAGCCAATTGTATCAACTGTTTTCACCTAGGCATACTCTAAATTCACACGACCATTTGGTCATTCAGCATTGACTATGACCATAGGCAAACTACAAAAGGCCTCAACTCCTAGAATATTCTTTCTTTGTGCAGTAGAGAGAAGAATAAGAGTTGGCTGAGGGTCTTACCAGAGCAGCCATAACTGAGAAAGCAGCAAGTCTAAAAAGTGATCTACATAAGAAATGCTAAATTTGCAGTTTTTATGGGTCACATCTTCAAAGGTATGAAGTGGACAGGGTTTAAGACACATGCACAGCTAAAACCCAATCTGCATTCCATGCTACGCAAGAGCCTGACTGTCAGTGTTACCTGCTTGCATGCCTGTCGACACTCCAAGGTAATAGCCAGTTCACAGCAGCCTAAGCCAACCCAGCCATCAGACTTCTTAAACACACCTTAAAAACAAAATGTTCAAATGCTATGGTTATACGAGTAAGTAGTGACAAACACAAAGAGTATGCCAAAATGCTTCATGGATACCATTGAAAGTGAAAGCAGGTATCCACAGGAAAACTAGTTCAGACAGAAGGGCCTCAAAATTATTAAGCCCCTCCTCCCTGCCTTATTCCCAATGTTATCAGTCTACTCAGGGTCCCTCACAACAAAATTATAAGGTCCTTTGTTTTTACTCTTGTCTCCCTACCCATCCAGAATTCTAGGTTATTCTCACTCTGGATAGGTAGCATCTCTAGGGGACCATACAGGTTTAGGAAAGCAAGGAGAGGCCTTCCTCACCTTTAGACTGTGAAACAGATGCAAAGACTCCAAAAAAGGGCACAAGTATTATTGAATTAAAAAATATTATTAATAAATACCTAAAATACTGGGAAGCCGGATGGCTCAGTGGGTTGAGCGCTCACTTTGCAGCCCCAGGGACCGAGGATCAAATCCCGGCCCCGGCCCATGCAGAGCCATGTGCTGAACTGGGGAGTGCCCCCAGTTCAGTTCTTGCCGGGGTAAAGACCCCGGCCCAGTTCCTGCCCTGTGCAGCCCTACTCCCACCTGTGGAATGAAACTATGTGGAAAAACAAATGATGTGCAACTATGGAGACTGTTCTGGGCCCTCCCCCTTCTCTCTGTCTCTGTCTCTGTATCTCTCTCTCTGTCAAAAATAATAAAAATAAATCTTAAAAAAAAAAAAAATAAATAAATAAATAAAATACCTAAAATAGTGTTAAAACCCATCATGCTGTTTAAAAACTAATACTTAGTAAAGAGACACAGCAGCTATTTCTCCAACTAAATCACTGTATCAAAGTATCACTTTTTATAAAACTATAAAGTGTTCTAATGCATTTTTTAAGATTCCTTTACTCCTAGAATAAAATTAGGAGATATAATAATTATGAAAAAAAAAAGGGGGGGCATGCTGGGATGGCTCAGCGGGTTGAACTTGCTTGTCTTGCAGACCTAGGGTCTAAGGTTCGTATCCCAGGCCTGGTCCGTCCGGACCCATAAACTGAACTGGGTGTAGCCCCAGTTCGGTTCCTGCTGGGGCAAGTTTCCCATGTGGGAGGCCCCCAGTTCAGTTCTGACCTGGGGCATGCTTCCCATGTAGGAGGACCCCAGTGGGGGCAGGTCTCTCATGCAGGACCCAGTACCAGCCCTGCACAGCCCCACTCCCACCTGTGGAGTGATGTACAGATATGGAGATTGCTCTGGGCCCTCCCCCTTCTCTCTCTATCTCTGTCAAAAACAAAATAAATCTACAAAAAAGAAAAGAAAAAAGAAGATGTATGCTTATAGAGAGCCTTGCAAATTCCTACTTATTTCCATTAAAAAATGCTTTATGCTGCTTCCATGTAACACATAGATATTCAAATCTACACATATATTAAATTAAATTATTATTTACATTTGAAAAAAGTCAGGGGGGATGCGCAGACGGCTCAGCTGGTTGAGTACTTGTCTTGCAGCCCCCAGGGTCCAAGAATCATATCCTAGCCCTGGCCGTGCAGACCCATATGCTGAACTGAGGTGAGCCCCCAGTTCAGTTCTTGCCTGGGCAAACTTCCTATGTGGGAGACCCCCTGTTCAGCTCCCTCCCTGGGAAGGCTTCCCATGTAGGAGGCCCCCAGCTCATGGTGGGGTGGGGGATGGAAGGGGGTGTGCCTCTCACACCAGAGGCCCCAGGCCTGTTCCTGCCCTGCACAGCTCCGCACCCACCTGCCGAGTAAAACTATATCAAAAACTAATGATGTACAACTATGGAGATGAGCTGGTCCTTCCCCCTTCTCTCAGTCTCACTCTATCTCTCTCTGTCAAAAACAATAAAAATAAATCTTTAAAAAAAAAAGAAAAAGAAAAAAGTCAGGGATTCAAGGCAATAGGTAACCTAGTTTTCCAAACAAAATCAGGACTTAATACAAATAGAAGCATTCTGCTAAGAAACAAAACAAACAAAAGCAAACAAGTGGCCCACAGATAGAAAAGCTCTGAAAAAATAATTATAAAGCACCTCAATTGTTACAACTGGCTAAAAATACTGCATATCACAAGCTTCTGTATTCCTGCACGTTTTAAGAGGGCAAAGGGCAACAAACTCCCATTTAGCCCCAGCACCTAGTATAGTTTCCATTAAATCTTTGCTGCTTACTATTCAAACTCACTCACATTTTAGGTATAATTTAGTTCAATTTAGTTCATTAAACTGCATGAACTTCTATAGCATAATATAATATAGTGCTGTTTCCACATACCATATGGTCTCTTAAAAATATTAAATTGTTCAACAAGCATTTATTAATACACTTACTGAGCCTCTACTATGTACAAGGCACTCCATTAAGTATTCTTTGGGCTATGAAAGAGATAAAATAAATAATTTATTCCATTATGGAGGTTACAGTTTGCTAAGAATAATGTGTGTGCAAATTCCAGAACACTATGCAGAAGGACAATTAGGAAAATAGGCAAGAATATGGACAGTTACAGGAAGGCAAATAGTCCAAATTATTAATATTTGAAATGCCAACTTCAAACTGTGTGACAGTCTTTATAGTGCAGAGATATATGAGATATAAGGGTTGTCTGGAAAGTATCCAGCCATGTAACATGAAAAACAGAGGCAATTTTGGCTGGATTTCTTCCAGACAGCCCTTGTATTTTTTCAAGGCACTAGATTTAACCAGGACTGGAAAATAAGCTTTAATCCTAGGAGACAGTGAATGCCAGGCTAAGGAGTTGGGCTTTGTTCCAATAGAAATGAATATCCTCTCAGGGATTTTACTGAAAGGCTGGGAGGATAGCTATGATGTGTTAAAATACCAGTTAACTACAATATTCTAGCCCAAGAATGTAACAATAAACGCTTGAACTAGGAGTAGAGAGGACAAGATGCAAGATTTTACAATAAGAGAGTCAATAGAACTAAAAAGAAAAAGCAGTCAAAGAAAGATAACTTGGCTTCCAGTTTAATGTCATTCACAGAGAAGGCAATTAATTATAAGATAAGTTTGGTTTTGGATTTGCACTTCAGATACCACTTGGGTGCAGAGATCTTAGTAAAGATGTCTAGAAGTAAAAAACAATGACTTAGATTTAAAAGTTACCTTCCCAGTGCTGATGAATTACCAGGGTGAGTGTGGATAGAGAAGGGAAGAGGACCACACACAGGAATAACCACAGTCCTTATGGGCAAGTAAGAGAAGAAAAGTAAGAGACAGCAAAGTGCAGTCACAGGAGGTAGTGGTCAATAATATCAAGTCATAGGGAGTCAAAGAGTAAGTATTGAGAAAAAGCTGTAGCATGTAGAAACCAAAAGGTCCTGGTGATCTTTCAAAAGACATTTCAACAGAATGGTAGAAGTGGACACAAGAGCACAAAGTTTAGGTATTTAGTGAATGAGAATAAATTATACACTTGAAAATTTGGGTGCTTATGGGAAGAAAATGATAGAAACTCAAGGGTATACATTAGGTTATAGGACTATGACACGGATTTTATAATCACAGTAAGTTTTTTTTAAATAAAGTGCTAAATGTTACATTTCTATTGCTTACCTGGCAAAGATGAATTCATACAACTCCAAATTTCAACCTAAAAGTATAATCACCAAAAAGCTTTTATATAGATAACCAGTTCCTAAATATGACAATTTATATAAAAATTATGTACAGATGATTTGATTATGTTTTTGTCTATATAGTCAATAATCTAGGACTACTATATAAGTATCCCCATCTTTTTAGGGGGAAAAACATGCATATTATTGCTTGCTCTTTTCCCATCTTTCCATCTAAGAGCATTGAAGATTAACTGGCTACTCAGGATGCTTACTGGAATCATTGTTTCCAAGCACAGAGACAAAAGTGTTTGTAGAATGACTAAATAAAAATATATCGGTCAGGAATGTTTGATCATCATTTTCCTCCCTTATATAATATAAGCTATCATATCTAAAGAGGCTCTCTCATTACAAGCTCTGACTTTCTTGGCCTGGTCCTCGAGCATCCAAACACCAAGGACAACCAGCATTAGAGACATTTTAACCCAAGCTTGTTCAACCCATGGACCATGGCCCAGGATGGCTTTGAATGTGGCCCAACACAAATTTATAAACTTTCTTAAAATATTATGAGATTGTTTTAAGATTTTATTTTAAGCTCATCAGCCATCATTAGTGTTAGTATATTTTATGTGTGGCCCAAGATAATTCTTCTTCTCTCAAAGTGGCCCAGGGAAGTCAAAAGATTGGACACCCCTGTTTTAACCCATTTCCTCTTTGCCCCAAGAATACTCGCAGGCAGCACTTGTGGCTGCAGTGTTTACCCCAAGATAAAAAAGGTTAGGATTATAGTCCTATCTTTACCCCCAAAGTTCCATGCTTTGAAATTTACCACATGAAAAAATATTAAGCATTTCTGTTATATTAGGAATAGAGACAAGTTCTATTTACAAATAACTCCAAATATACCGGTAGTTTTTGTATTTTATTTTCACATTGAAAACCAGTCAGATTTGCTTTAGCCTCACAGTGTGTTTATGCAAAATTAAATGAATGCTGCAGTGAGCTGCACTTTTGTTTTTCTAAATGGGAAATGTAAGTTACATGATTCAGACATGCAAGTAATACATCTGTCATACACAAGAAAATGGGAAGATAGGAATAATAAATCACACTTTTTCCATTATCCCAAATACAACTTTTCAAAATAAGAAATATATAAAATTCAGTTATTATAGTTTTCATAAAATTGTCAAAATATAACAATATGTAAAATTCCAAATTCCAGATAAACTATTATAATGAAATTTAAGGAATGGAATAAATTTTGTATTTAACATTGTTTTTACCTATATCATAGAATAAACAAAAATGAAAGACAATATTTATCTAGCAATTTGTGTGAAGATCTTTTTAAACTACCTATAAAAATTCAATATTTTACTTTGATCCCAAACCCCATTCACGTTTAAAATTTTGCTAAATATGAAAGTAAGTCATTAGATGGCTTCATTTAAACAAAAGCTTCCATTCCACAGTTAAGTTAAACAAGACCTACCATTGTTTCAGGGCAATAATCTGGGGCTCGCTGCAACAGATGTTTTAGTCGGGATTCACTTTTTGAGGAGATTATCTATTTGACAAAAAAAAAGTTTTTGTGGCATTTTTTCATAAGAAATAGTAAGTAAAATTTATTAGCCTCTAGAAATCCAACTTCCTTTTATAAATAAAAAACCTTTGAAAAGATCTAAATTAAACTGAGGTAACATTTCTTAAAAGGTTGGTTAGTGTGGCAAATTATCAAAAAAGTCCCAATATAGCAAGTCTATATCCTATTTTCTAATGACCAAAAACAGAGAAAACCAGGCTACTAACATGTAAGAGGATGGAGGAGGAAAAGAAAACAGAAAAGGAAGAAAAAACAATAAATTTATTCTAAACTGTTCTATAAACTGCTTTTAGTCAACTGATTACAATGAAAAACAAACTATGTTATATCCTTGATATAGGTGAAGAACAAGTTTATGAAAAGCATTATAGCATAAACTTCTCCATAAAATACCATAAAATAGAGACAAAGCCTTTTTTTTTTTTAATATAAATGCTGAGGAGCTGTCAAATTCATTCACCAGGCTAAATGGCTCATTTCCAAACAGGCCTTTAATTAATACAATTACAATTTGATGTCTCAGTAAATTATAAATGATTACACACATTAGACAGAACTTCATGGTTACCTGCAAACAGTTGAGACTGTAAAATCCATGAATGCTAAGGACAATGAAAAAGGATTTATCTCCAGTTAGTTTTAGTAGCCATTTTTCTCCCAAACTACCAACTATAATTAATAAGTGAAGAGAACTAGACTATCACCATTTTGCAACCCTAGTGAATTAATGCATTTAGGCAATTACCAACAATAACTGGTAACATTATAAGAAGAGACAATCACACACAATACCACTTATGAGGAAGACTTAACAAACAAACAAAATAAAAAGAAAACCTAACCTGAATTTGATCAAGCCTCTCTGCATCTGTTTGTTTCATAAGACAGCTGCTAGCCATGTGTGGCTATTTAAATTTAAACTGAAATCAATTAAAATGAAATAAAATTTAAAATTTAGTCCCTCAGTCTCTTTAATCACATTTCAAGTGTTTACTTGGCACACATGACTAGTGGCTACTGCACTGAATCACACAGATATAGAATATTCTTATTACTATAGAAAGTTCTATTGTACAGCTCTGCTCTAAATCTACATACTAATTACTAAGAAATAAAGAGTAAAAGGGAACATACTAAATGACACCAGGCGGATGCAAAAAGTATAATTCAGCCTGTGGAAAACACTACAGGATAAATGACCAGATTTATTTATCAAATAAAATGTAAGAAGAAACCCTTTGTTTAAAAGATATTTAAAAGACATCACCAATTGCAATGCATATATCTCACTTGGATCCTGATTTAAACTAAAACAGAAAAGGAAAAGAATGTATGAAACAAGAAATTTAAAAAATAACTCGATATTTTAATATTACTTTAAAAAGAAGTGATAATGGTAATTTTAAATCACTTTAATGAGTGAGTACTTATAATTTATAGATAAAAACTAAAAATTTATAGATCAAGTGATATGACAACTAGGATTTGCTTCAGAATAAACATGTCTCAGTGGGGGGTGGGGGGTGGCTGGGGAGTGGATGAGGGTATGAATGAAACACAACTGACCTTGACTTAATAATGTTGAAGTTAAATTTGGAGGTTATTATATACTTTTGTTTACCTCTGTATATATTTGAAAATTCCAATTATGAAAAGATAAAAAGAAAAGAAAAACAAATGGAAAACGAAAAACAACAATGAAAAGCAAAACAAAATAAAGAACAGACAGAAAGGAGTAAGCATACGACATTGGCAGAGGAATGGGAAGAAACATAAAGAATGCTATGCTTCCACTCACCCATCCCTTTTTCTTTCAACACTATCTCCTCACAAAATAGAAACAAACAAACCAAAAAGCAAAAAACTACAATACTTGAAACAGAACAGTGGAAAATACAATGAATTGAGCAATCTACTTGGCCTAGTGACTAAGAGCATGAACTTAGTAATGAAACACATTTGGGTTTGAGTCCCTGCTTCTTAGGGACCTTAGCAAGTTATCTAACTTTTCTGTACCTCAATTTCCTCACCTATAAAATACAGATAATAACATTCTTTCTCTTGAGGACTTGGTGTGAGAATTAAATGAAATAATGCATGTAAAGAGTCTTGTATATAAGAAAAAAATAAAATAAAAACTTGCTTCCCAGGTTCCAGTTTTTAAAATAGCTAACAAGAAAAATTAAGAAGTTAGACAATCAGGTGTCTTCTGTCTCTAAAATTATGATTCTATAAAGAAGAAAAATTTAAACTGAAAAGTAGTTATTAAGGATACAAATAACTAAGATAACAGGAATCTATATAAATAACTAATAATAATATTAGGAATATAAATCAGCTAAATAACTAATTTAGCTCAAAGAAGGCAGCATGCATATACTTTCAGATAGTAGACTTGAACATAGGCAATTACTCTTCTCACTAAACAACTGATAATCACAACTACAAAGAAAGATGAATGCTTACTCAGAATATACATCAGAATATATACTAGGAATTACAAGTCATCTCAGAGCCAAAATTTTAATGATAAAACTTGTACCCGATTCCAGGCAGAAACAATCAGATCACGGGGCTTACAGTCCTGATCTTGAGAGCTTTTTTAACCCACACTTATCTCTTTTTGTCATAGCTCATTTCCCTTTGTCTTCAAATAAGCAAAGGCCTCTCATCTGGAAACAAATCTTCATTTCCTTCACTGCACTGACTTCTCTAATATCCCACTTTTTGCTTTCATTGCAGCCATTTCTTTACCAAACACATTCACTGACCAGCTTCCATAAGCAAGGGCATGAGTACAACAAAAATGAACAACACAATCTCTATATTTAAAAAATCTATACTATAATTGGAAAAATAAGATATATGTAAAAAATGAATACATTTTTGCAAGTTTGAAATATTATATAAACTTAAATTTTTCCAAAAAATGTTTTAAATCTTTGCAGTAACTTTTAGTTTCACCACTCTAGTCAATCTAAAAATATTTATGGAGAGTTTTGTATGTTAGGCACTATTCCAAGCACTGAGGGATTCAGCATAAATAAAACAAAGTCCCTGGTCTAGAATATCTCCCCTAATAGTCTTCTTTATAAAACTAAGGGCCTTTTCTCAGATCTCAAATTCCCTGAGTTTATTAGGCATCTGACACAATATTTTGTTGACTATTATAAAATACAAGCCCTGACTTCTTATCTTAATTCAAATTCTAAGTTTTAATTTCAAATCTCGAACTGTTTTCACACAATGATTTTCACAGATAATCTGGCATTCACCTTCCCACAGTCATCAGGGGTACTACTTTTCACTCCAAATCAAAACCGAAATGTCATCAAGATTCCACCCTTTCTTCATTTCCTACAGGTTGAAGAAATAATGATTCCTCACTCCTGATATTTCTTTTCATTTTGAGTGAGCTCTGCTAGTTTTAGCAGCCTGGCCTCTCTATACATCGCTGACTCACTTGGAATGACAAACTTAGCTGACTGTTGAGTTTGGTAGGAGAAAGTGAACATATATAACCCAGCTCTTAACCTCTCCTCTGGGAGTAAATCTAGTTCTGTAGTTTAGTGTGTATTTGACGATAAAAGTTACATTCAATATCTGTATAACTAAGGGAAGCCGGGATAGAGAGAGAGCACTTGCATTGCAGCCCCAGGGACCGAGGATCCAGTCCCGGTCCCAGCCCTGGACAGTGCGGACCCACATGCTGAACTGGAGTGTGCTTCCCACACCAGATTGTTTCCTGACAGGGCAAGTTTCCCATGTGGGAAGCTCCTGGTTTGCCCCCGCTGGGTGTGCCTCTCATGTAGGAGGCAAAAAGCTAGCTCACAGGGGCAAGCTTCCCATGTGGGAGGCCCCCTGCCCAGTTCAGGCCCTACTTGGCCCCACGCCCACCTGTAGAATAAAACTGTCGAGAACTAGTGACATGAAACTATAGAGATTGCTCTGGGCCCTACTCCTCTCTCTGTCTCTCTCTGTCAAAAACAATAAAATACATCTTAAAAAAAAACAACACACCTGTATAACTAGTAATAAGAGTAATATTTGGAGTCCTATTTGCCTTATTTCTCAATTAGTTAAGAACTAGGTCAGGGAAGAATGTTCTTTATTAGAGTAACTATAGTATTCACTTAGATTTGATAAGCTATAGCATTTCTAACATTTCTGACTTTAAGAAATTAGACCTTGCCTACTGCAGGTGTCTCATAGAAATCATTCACCCTATTGAACACCAGTGGGCAAAACAAGAGGAAACAAAGGAAGAAAGTCAGGAAAGCAATGTCTCCAAAAGTAACAGAGCTACTTTAAAAGCTCCCTTACAGTGACACCATCAAGGGGCCATTTTTCTTTCTAAAAGGTATTTTTCTGGCAGCAAATGTATAGAAAATTTAATTTTCTATAGTATTTTAACATGCATTCTCTAGCAGCTAACGTATTGTTCGGTCCATAAGACGTACTTTTCCCCCCAAAAAAAGTGGAGGGAAAAATGTGTGCGTCTTATGGAGCAAATACTGCAAAGTAGAGTGCATGTTGGGGACCTTAATGATGCCATGGGGAAGCCTGCAGCCAGATCAGAAAGCAGGGACTGCATGGAAGGAGAGCGGGTCCAGGCAGGTCAGGTGCGTCTTATGGAGCGAAAAATACAGTATTTAGATGAGCTGAGTCACTGTCTTTTTCTTTTTAAGATTTATTTTATTGCTTTTGATAGAGAGAAAGAGAGAAAGACAGAGACAGACAGAGAGAGGGGAGGACCCAGAGCAGTCTCCATAGTTATGTATGTCATCAATTTTCGACATGGTTTCATTACACACAGGTGGGTACAGGCTGAGCAGGGCAGGAACTGGCCAGTGGGGGTGGGGGGAGGTTTCCCGCATGGGAGGCATGCCCCCGTGAGCCTAGGGCCTCCCACATTGGAAGCTAGCCCCAGCAGGAACCAAACTGGGGACCTCCCACATGAGAAGTACACCCCAGTTCAGCATATGGATCTGCACAGGCAGGGACCAGAACTGGGACTTGATCCTCAGATCCCAGGGCTGCAAGGCAAGCAACTCAACACACTGAGCCATCCCAGCATCCCCTGAGTCACACTGTCTTGTTTAATAATTTAAAAGTATCTTGCAAAATCTTCCAAAATGTGTAACAAACACTACACAGGGTGCCCCCACAAAATATGTATACACATTTTAAGAAAGAAAAAAATTGTATTAAAATTGTAATAATCCATATATACTGATAACAAAAGGTTAATACAAGTCATGTTTCACTTCTGCAATTACAAGAGGTGCTCAAAGTAGTTACCATCAGCGTCCAGACAATTCTGAGTATGGTGAACTACTGCTTGAACAACATTGACCAAAGCGTCCACTTGTTGGACCACACATTGTTTCAATTTACCATGTGTCTCAAACTTTTAACAAATGCATGCAATCACTAGGCATGTGAGAGGTTCTACTGCATACGCACACCTCCATTATCAATGTACTTCCACAGGTACACAAGTAATTTAAGTCCCCGCACTTTTAAATAAAAATACAGGTATCCCCTGCTTTTCAAAAGTCTGCTTTACACCACTTCATTTTTATGAAAGACCTACCGGTACATTAGTACCTGTTTTCCCTAACCAGAAAAAATACAAAGACTTTCACTTTTAGAAAAAAAGACGAATAGTGAAAATAGCATTCAGCGTGGTTTGCAGCAGCCTTATAGAGACAGGGTGCACCCCAGCAACTACACTCAGCATCAAGCTGCCATAGCTCTGAACTGTTTGTGAGCATCTGTGCTTTATCTTGATTTCTTTTGTGCATCTGTTAGCAAGATGTGTCCTAAGGTGCCTCTTCACTTTATGCCATTTTGGCTTATGAAAGGTTTCATGCTCTACTTTCGGATAGCAGGGGAAATCTGTACACCAATAATACATTGTTTCCCAAATACTGAAGTTCCTTCAAGTGTGTCTCTGATCATTGGGATTGTCTACTATTCTAATATGTGGGAATAACAGCTGAGATTTTGATTGGGCTGCACTGGATCTAGCGATAAATTAAGGGGCACTGACAGCTTCACAATACTGACTCTAATCTATGAGCAAATGCATCCTTATATTGCTTAAGTTGTTAATTTTTTTCAATATGCTGAACAGTTTTTTGTAGTGGTCTTGTACATTTTTGTGATTAGGTTTATTCTAGGTTTTATATATATTTATTACTCTAATAGTTTATATTAATTCTTTTGAGTTTTCCATACATATAATCCTGTTGACAGAAAATAACTGTTCAATTTCTTTCTTTCTAACACATTTTCCTTTTCTTTGTCTTGTCTGACTGCATTGGCTAGGACCTCTAGTACAGCACTAAACAGATATGGTGAAGGCAGGCATTTCTGTCTTGTTTCAAAACCAGAAAACTTTAGACACTTCACCATTATGTATGATGTTTGCAGTAAGTTTTTGGGGTTTTTGTTTTGTTTTGTTTTGTTTTGTTTTGTTTGTAGATCTCTTTAGCAAATTAAATACATTTTCTTTTATTTCTACTTTGTTAAAAATAATACATAGATAACATCTCTTAAAATGTGCATACATTTTTTGGTACCCTCAGTATTTGAGAGATCTTTTACTCCCAATTACGTAGATCTCTCAGTTTTAGGAATCAACAAAATCCAGGTTATTCCTTAAAAAATTGATTAAGGCCATTAATTCTCAAGTGCTAAAGTTAGTACTACACAACCAAGTTGATGACTTTATGAATAGGTATTCTCAGTTGGAACTTGCCTGAAAAGGCTCAACCAGAAAAATTCAAACCTACAGAGAAGTTTCAAAAGTAGTACAATGAATATGCACAGTCTTCATCTAGGTTCACCCACTGTTAACAATTTGCAGCACCTGCTTTAACTCTCTACATAAACACATATTATTATCATTACTCTTATTTTGATGAAACATTTTAGAATTCATTACATGATGACTCAGGAAAAGTTAACAAAGATGAGCCTGAAGGGGCTAACAGAGGGTGATTTGCTCAGCACCTTGCACCACCTATGTCCACTCTCCAGGGATTGCCCTGGTCTATGTCCACTCCCCAAGGACTGCCCAGACCCAAATTGATAAATTTTTCTATTGAAACTTCCCTAGAAAAAGGAGATAAGACGCTGACCAGAATTCTCTGGTTTTTGGCACCTGCACAGACTGCTGGAACCTGTCCTTAGCCTGACCTCAGGCCTCATTATAACACAAATATAATAAAATGAACATTAAGGCTTAGACCCTCCATGGGTTTTTCCGTATGCATTCTGGGTAAGGACATGCACAGAAAGAAAACAGTTTTGTAACCTGAACATGTCAATCAAATGACCTCAGCCTATAAATCAAATGTTCTGAGTTAGCTCCTCCCTATTCTGTTCTAAGAAAAATTACCTACACTTTTCTATATAAGAAAAAGCTAGCCTGAAGTTTGGGACAACTGTCTTCTCTAGACACTGCCAAGGGATTTCTCTTACTGCCTGACTTTCCTGAGTCTTGTGAATTCCTTCACACCCTGTGAACAACCAGGGGCATACAAAATCACATTACAGACATGATCGTTCATTCTTAAATTCCAGCAAGGACACTATCCTACCTAACCACACTGCATCACCAAACTCAGGATCAAAGCACTGATATAATATTATTACACTGTATTCACATTTCACCAATTTATCCCAGTAATGTCCTTTATAGCAATCTTTTGTTTTTATTCTAGGATCGAATTCAGGATGATGCATTGCATTTAGTTGTCCTGTCTCTTTAGTTTCCTTTAATCTGGAAGTTTCTTATAGCCTTATTTTTATAACACTGATACGTTTTTGAAGAGTAAAGGCTATTATTTTGAGGAATATCCCTCAATCCAGGCTCACCCTACTGTTTCCTCAAGATCAGGTTATGTATTTTTCCAGAAATTCTACATGATACTGTGCTTCTTTGCAGTGCGTCATGTCAACAGACAATATTAAATTTGTTCCATTATTGGAGATCTGAACTCTGATCATTTGATTAAGGTGCTATCCAAAAGATTTTTCAAAAACAAATATAATTAATAAACAGTTACTAATACCCTCTAAAATTATGATGTATGCTTACCTGTTCACATACATCACGGCACATTTGGTTATCTTTTGAATGTTTACAACATGAGGCACCTGGGGAGAAAAAATAAACACCCAATGTTGCCCACTTTAAATAAACAAGATGGTTAAGCTAATTCAGAAGATTACACAAACCATTTATTCAATATATTATTATTAATTTTAATTCAACAAACTTTTACTACGTATCTATTAGAAACAAATGACAGTGCTGGGTTGATTTGAGGACATGGTTCCTGCTCTCAAGAAGCATGTAGTCTAATAGGGGAGACTGTTGTGAAATAATAATAGTATGTATTGTGTACTTTCTATGTGCCAGAAATTTACTAAATTTGCTTTATGCGTTATCTCATTTAATCCTTATATTTGCCCTATGTTCTATATTCAATCTATAATGTAAGATTAAATGATAAAGATAGTGAATTTTGTTTTGGATATGTTAAATTTAAGATCCTTATAGGACATACAGATGGAAATTTCAGTAAAGTCAGATATCCAAGTCTAGATTGCAGGTAAACAATAAAGATCCAAATCTGGAAGTCATCAGCATAAAAGAGGTATATGGAAATGAATGACATGCCTAGGAAGAGTTTCTATTAAGAAATGAACACAATACCAAATTCTAAAGAACAGCTACATCTAAAGTGTGGGAAGAAAAAAGGAAACAGATTGATATGGAACAGCCAGAGGTAGGTCAACCACAAGAATGGAGAATCACAAAAGTGGGGATAGTTAGTGTCATGTACCAGAACAGTCAGGTTAGATTGAAGACTCAACAAAGGAAATGGATTTACTCATTAGGAGGCCATTTAGTGATCTTCCTAAGGAACTTTCTGTGGAGTTGGTAGTTGTGAATGATGTTAAGAAGTAAACTAGAGGTGAGGAAATAAATTATAAACAGCAAATACGGGCTCTCAAAAAGTCTAGGAGTAATAGGAGGGGAAAAGAGAGTGGTAGGTGCAGGAGGATGCAAGATCAAGGGAAGATTTTTCCCCCTTTTTTTTTTTTCAAGATTTACTTTTTATTGCTTGAGAGAAGATGTGAGAGAAAGAGAGAAATGGGGAGGGCTCAGAGCAGTCTCCATAGTTGCACATCATTAGCTATGACATCTTCATTCCACACAAGTGGATGTGGGGCTGCAGGGAGGTGGGAACTGAACTGGGGGCCTCCCATATGGGAGGCGGGAACCTTCACCACTGAGCCATCCTGGTGGTTACCAGTTGTGCTACAGTTCAGCAGATACGTTTACAAGGGCCGGGACCAGGAATCAAACCCTGAACCTAGCAATTGTGAGGCAAGTGCTCAACCACTGAGCTATCCCAGCATCCCCACCTCCCTTTTTTCGCTAGGATCTTTCTCCCAGGTTCCTAGGAGGAAGACTCAAATCCCTAGAATTTCCTAAGCAACAAAGGTGTCTTTGTTATGCTGATAAGGTGATTAAAGGTCTCACCAAGATAGCTCTAAGAAGGGGACTGGCCACACCAAAAAGACAGACCTTTGATCAGAGGGTTAGGGCTTTGAGCCAAAGGATAATCACCCTGAACTCCCAACCTCCAAAGGTACACAAAACTTGAAGACTGAGTTCAACCACATGGCCAATAATTCAATCAATCATGCTGATGTGATGAAATCCCAATAAAAACTCTAGATACCAAAGCTCAGGGAAACTTTCCTGGTTGGTGAAGATACTGATGTGCCAAGAAGCTGATGCAAACTGATTCCATGAGGAAAGGGCACCGAAGCTCTGCATTTTCTCGCAGACCACACCTGTGTGTCTCTTCATTTGGCTGGTCCCCTTAATTTGTATCCTTTATAATAAAACTGTAATTATAACTATAGTGGTTCCCTGATTTCAATGAGTCACTCCAATGAATTACAGATTCTAAGGGGTCATGGGAATTCTGAATTTACAGCCAGTTGATCAGAAGTGTGGGTGGCCTGGGGACTCCCAAAGTATGTCTGGAGTAAGAACAGGTTTGTTGGGATCTGAGACAGCATAGGGACTTGGGGCTGAGGCCAAAGGAAAGCCAGACAAGCTGACCACAAGAATACCAACAAACCCTCACTCCCTACACAAAGTGCAGAAGTAGCTAATTATTATCTCCCTTTTAACTGCTTACTACCTACACATGGAAACCACTGTTCCACATGCACAGCTGATCAAGGTTTGACCACTATATGACCTTCCATGAGAGGTAATGAGCAGTCTGTCATCTTGCCCCCACAGTGCAGGCCCTAACATAGTTACCACACAACACTGCCAATAAAGAAAGCCTAACTTGTTCAAAAAGCCCACGACTTTCAAAACACTCGCCTTCTCACTCAAGTCAACTTTGTCCCCAACTTATAAAAGCAGCCAAGCTGAGCCAGTCCCCAAGTCAGTTCAGAGGAACATCCTCTCCTCTGTGTTGCTTCCTTTGTACTCCAGCATAAGTTTAATAAAATTTGCCTGAAAATTTTTGGAAGTTTACTCTGGATTTCTATCTTGGGAAACCCAAGAACCCAAATGCTAGTAACAAACCCATGCCCTTTAACTTGTGGGGTCTATTCTAACTCTGCGTGATTAGTGCCAGAACTGAATCACTGTATACCCAGTTGTGGTTGAAACAGAACATGAGATGTGGGTTCAAGAAGAGGCATCATGTTTGGGGTTAGGAATGCAACAGTGAATAAATGTTATGCTCTCTGACTTCATCCAGATGACAGTCTGACAGAACAAAATCTAGAAGAGGAAAGGATATGAGGCCACTCATAAATTAAGAGGTAAGTTAACAGCCTCTGTTTTCTCAGTGAAATAGAGATTACGGTAGGTCTGAAAACAAAAAGGGTTGAGATGGGGCTAGGGGTTTGGGCTGGAACTCAGAGGTCTGTTATAACCACTTTGAAGAACAGAGAAAGACAGATATGCTTCTCAAACTTGTATTCTGTGAAACACTGTTTCATGAATTGTTAATGTCTATCCCTTGGGGATGCAGGGATGGCTCAGTGGGTTGAGTCCTCGGCCTTGCAGCCCTGGGGTCCACGGATCAAGTCCTGGCCCCAGCGGGTGAGGACCCATATGTTGAACTGGGGTGTGCTTCCCATGTGGGAAGCCCCCAATTCAGCTCCTGCCTGGGGCAATGCTTCCCATGTGGAGGTCCTCAGCTCAATGGGGGCGTGCCTCTCATGTGGGAAGCCCCTGTCCTGGTTCCAGGCACCTAGCCCACCTGTATGGAATGAAACTATGTCAAAAACTGATGACATACAACTATGGAAACTGCTCTGTGCCCTCCCCCTTCTCTGTCTCTGTCAAAAACATTAAAGTAAATTAAAAAAAAAAAATCTATCCCTCAAGAGAAAGTGTTTCATGTTCACATAAAATTGGAAATGAAGGATTAAAAAAAGTTAAAGAGAATTCATTACTGCAGGATTTCATGAAAGTTTTAATATTCTAATATTTATTATTCATCTCCTAAAAAGGGATTTAAGTAGACAGATTTCTCACAGCACAGAACACTTTTTTCATGCCATTTATTAACATTTCAGAGTGCTGATGGGAGAAGTATCAAATTAGAGAAAAGGAAAAATGTTGCCAAGCAACACTTTGGGCCCAGAGAAATTAATAAATTGAATATACAGATAATCAGCAGGGGCATGTTACTATAAAAATATACAGCTGGACTGATCCATCAGTAGCTGTCTAAACTGGCAACTCAAAGGAGACAAGATGAAAACATACAAGTATTTCAAGCAGCTAAACCTGCTACAATGGTTTAAAATATGAGGGCTATCCAGAAAGTATCCAGGCATGTAACCATTTGTTATATTGACAAATGGCTGGATTTTTTCCAGACAGCCTCATATATATTTGCAACATAGTCTCTTAAAATGAAACCTATACAATCTCACTATACAAATTAGATGAAAACAGAGCTTTTTTGATTGAAGGTAAAAACTGGTATTGGGGAGAATAAATAAATAAAAGTCCTTTTTAGATCTAACCAACAAGACTTCTAAGTGAAACGAAATTATTTCTCCATAGCTGTGGATGAAAAAAGGGCCACATACTCAGCCTGACAAGCTCAGGGGAGTCCCAAAGTTAGACCCAGAGACCAAAGTAACCACATAGGGTTGTCGGAACTTAAAATTCCTAACTAAAAGCAGGTCATGGTGGGCATCCCTAGGCCTATAGATTCCTTGACAAAAGTCAGTCTCTAACATTGACATTGTCTGTCTTTGTACATCTAACATACCTTTGAAATGTCAGAGTGATCTTTTCCAGGCCCCTAGAAGGCACAACTATGGGCAACAGAACACAAGACCATGTTCTTATCTTGTTGCCCAAAGACCATCTCTACATGCTGTAAATGTTAACTATCTGGTTAACATTTACACTGCTATACCTAACAATGTAAAAGATGTGTCTCTCTGTTTTACTTTTTATCCATTCTGAAAGATTTCCCCACTTTGCATTCTCTCGCCTCAATCTACCATCAATGAATTTCAAGTAACCCTCCTTACATCTCTTCCTCTGATTCTAATGTATAAAATAAGTGGTAAAACTGCTATTCTCCAGAGCATTTTCTCAATTAGTTGAGATTTTGCTTCCTAGAATTGTCATCAGTTTGGCTCAGATAAACTCTTATAAAACTTTTTCTTAAGCTGGACATTGTTTCATCGACAAAGCAATGACAGGGCCTACATATCATTGGTGTATTACTATAGTTTGGTTTCATAAAAGACTTGTGGGGCTGGCTTTCTAATATTTCTATGGGAAAAGATGTCTTCAAGTTCTAAACATTTGACTTAATAATTCTGAAGGACATATAAACATTTCACTAAGTTTCAGAATAAAAAAGTTCCTTACTTTTTATGGCTATAATTACTTTCTTAGAAGCTACTTCAAGGATAGGCCCAATCAGGAATGATGGGATGGCTCAGGGGGTTGAGTGCTTGACTTACAGCCCTGGGGTCCTTGCAGACCCATATGCTGAATTGGGGTGTTCTTCCCATGTAGGAGGCCCCCAGTTCAGTTCCCACTGGGGCGAGCTTTCCATGTGGGAGGCCCCTGGTTCAGCTCCTGCCGCTGGGGAAGGGAGGCGGTGCTTCCTGTATGGGAGGCCCCAGGTCCCGTCCAGTTCCCACCCTGCGCAGGCCCAAGTCCACCTGTGTGGAATGAAACTGTGTCAGAAACTAATGACATACAACTATGAAGACTGCTCTGGGCCCTCCCCCTTCTCTCTGTCTCTGTTTCTCTCTGTCAAAAACAGTGAAATAAATCTTAAAAAAAAAAAAAGGTCGGCTCAATCACTCATGAAGTTGTCTCATAACACCCTCTTCTCTCCTGCCTTACAGTACCATGCTATATCCCCATCTTCTAAGATTCTGTTATATCCCCAGCCTCATAAGAATGGAGAGCACAGAAAGAAAGAAAAGAAAAGGCTTTCCTGATATAGATGTGTTCTTTTGAGGTGCTCTAGAAGTTGCCACTTTCTACTATCCTCTAACACAAAGTCATATGAGGGCAAAATATCCAGCTGATCATGAGCAAAGATAACTCAGGGTAACATATGGTCCCAATAAGCACAGGCTTAGCAAAAAGTAAATAATCAGGCAGACAAGAGTCTGATTTGGGCTCTAGATTATTGAAAAACAGTTTCTTGGAGCAAAACTCTATTTAGAACACATAAAATGTGTTATAACTAAAACTCCAACAACAATGGAAGGTTTATTAAAAATATAAATATAAAAGCTTTTTTTTTTTTCTATTTAATGGTGAAGGTAAAATTTATAGTGGCATGCTCTCCACCCCAGCCCCCACCCCCTGCCCCAAGTTAATTTTTTTTAATAATTATTTTTTCATTAAGAAACTCCAATTTTGAAAAAGAAAAATGACCTATGGTATACTCTTACTGTCCTGGCAGACTCTGTGTTGACATTTAGACATATTTCCTTCTTGTCTTTCCAAACGCCTGAATTACTAACAAAATGGGATTAAAGAGGACAGCCTAAAGTTTTCTGGAAATAACTCCCTTCCCCCTCCCAACCAAGCATTCCTCTATAATAGTACATTTCCTCCCTTGAGAAAACTGCCACCTTCCCTTGAACAGGCTAGGGGACCTATTTATTCTCCATTACATTTTCCACACTCTATTCTTAACCTTAGCTATTATACTGGTACACATTTTTCTCCCTCTTGAGAGAGGAGGAACTTTAAAAGATTACAGAAGGGCCTCCTGAAGACTCTTGCAAACACAAGGGCAAGAGATAAGAAGTCTTTGAGTCTCAGAAAGGCCAGCAATTATAGAAATGTGGCCAAGAACAAACAGTTCTCAGAAAGTCCTAGCCAGCATGCTCAACCCAGGTGCAAGGTCTGCCCCTATCCCCCTCCCCACCTTGAGTCACAAATGGCTTGTAGAATCTTAGACAAAGGGATCACATGGACACTGAAAAAAGTATATAAACTGTAAGAAATGTACCCATGGGGAGAGCGTGTTAGGTGCTGCTAGCCCCGAATGCTCCACCAGCTAAAAAAATCTTCCTCTATCTAAAGATTTGTCTGAGCATCTGATATCCTCAGTGGGGTGCCACTTCCTGCAACACTTTGAAACAATAAAAAATTTATTAGAATCTCTTAACACTGCATATTTTTCAGGAAATAATTGTCTACAAATAGACATCAATTCCTACGCCTTCATTAAGAATGGAGGGGAAAGGATTCAAATGTAATTAATGTGACAATTAAAGGTCTTTGTGTTTTTTAGAGCTATTAAAATGGATTAACTATTATAGTGAAAAAATCCCTTCAAAGCCTAATGTTTTATACAAGACAACAAATTTTAGAAATTTGTTTTTATTTTGATTCTAATTTAACTTGTTCTTCAAGAAAAAAATACGTTAAAACCTGCTTATTTTCAGAAAATGAAATTTAACAGATAAAGAAAAATCAGTTCAAAATAAAACGATATTGACATGATAAAAATAAATGTCTTTATCTTCATTAAAAACATAAGGATGAGTGTCCTATTTTGCAGTTTCTCCTAAGAATCTGTAATTATAAAATTAATAAAAACCATAAACTGATTACTAAAGGCTACATATATATGTTGGGTTTAGGTATGAGTGTAACTTAGAAATATGCAAGCAAAATTATCCAATAATTAGAAACATCAAGGTTTGGCTGCTGGTTTGGGCCACATGTGTACTAAAGATAGGCAAGTAAGTAGGAAGCACATGCTGCAGCCACAAGGGAAAAATGCAACGTCTAAGACCAACCAGTATTTAAAAAAAACAAACACATAGCCTAATCTAAAACTAAAATATTCATAGGATTATAGGATTTTTGAAGTTAAAAGGAATTTTGCCACAGAAGCCTCCCAAAAGCTTGAATTAATTTGGTCAATGAAGTCATCCTTATTTTCTTTTCTAAAGGAAATAAAGATTCCCCTTAATGTCTTCATAAGAAATTACTAAAACAGAACATATATATCCCAAACTACTAAGAAAAACCAAATCTGAGCTAATACTAGAAAAAGGCCATTCTAAGTAAAAAAGTTATGTTGATAAAAAATCTGATCTTACTTTTAATCAAATTTTTATTTTTTCAAAACAGCCTGGAAGTTAACACTTTATTATAAAAGTTTAAATAACAATTGCAACTATAACTTATAAATGCTTGCAATTATCACATTTATCCCTTTAAAAATACATATGTATGGGAAGCCAGGATGGTTCAACACACTCACTTTGCAGCCCCAGGGACCAAAAATCAAATCCCGGCCCATGTGTACCCATATGTAGAACTGGGGTGTGCTTCCCATGCTGGAGGAACCCAGCCCAGTTCCTGCCCTGTTTGGGCCTCCACCCACCTGTGTGGAACGAAACCATGTCAAAAGCTGATGATGTACAACTACGGAGAGTACTCTGGGCCCTTCCCCTTCTCTCCGTCTCTCTCTGTCTCTGTCAAAAACAATATAATAAATCTCTTTTAAAAAATAAAATAAAAATATATGTGTTTGTGTGCATAACAGGGCTGTCCAGAAAAATCCAGCCATTGTCAATATAACTAGAATGGGTACATGGCCAGATACTTTCTGAATAGCCCTCATATATCTACAGAGGGTGCCAAAAAATGTATGCACATTTTAAGAAAGAAAAACACTGTATTAAAATTGTAATACTTGGGATGCTGGGGTGGCTTAGCAGGTTGAGTGCTCACTTTGCAGCCCCAGGGTCAGAGGATTGAATCCCTGCCCTGGCCCCTGTGGAATGTCCTACTACACATTGCTACCATAATTCAATTCAATTTCAAAAAGTATGATAATACATAGATAACAACTCTTAAAATGTGTTACATTTTTTGGCATCCCCAGTATATAGATAGACTGATAGATAGAGATATATAGAATATATCAGCCAAGGAAGAGCCAAACAGTAAAATGATTACTTTTATACCCAACCTCTTGGATTCAAGATTGCTAACATCTTTTTTTTTTTTTTAAGATTTATTTTATTGTATTTGACAGAGAGACAGAGACAGACTGAGAAGGGGGAGGGCCCAGAGCAGTCTCCATAGTTGTACATCATCAGTTTTCGACATAATTTCATTCCACAGGTGGGCCACACAGGGCGAGAAACAGGCAGGGGGCCTCCCACATGGGAGGCATACCCTCTGAGAACCAGGGGCCTCCCACATGAGAGGCTCACCCAGGGCGGGAGCTGAACTTGGGGCCTCTGCATGGGAAGCTCACCTTGGCTTGAACTAAACTGGGGTGGGAAGCATACCCCAGTTCAGCATATGGGTCCACAAGGCTGGGGCCAGGACTGGGACCAGGACCAGGAGGACCAGGACTCAATCCTCGGACTCCAGGCTGCAATGTGAGCGCTCAACCCCCTGAGCCATCCCGGCTTTCACACTAACATCTTGTCATACTGCTTTACCTATCTGGACTAGATAGATAGATAGATAGATAGATAGATAGATAGATAGATAGATAGATAGATAGATAGATAGATAGATAGATAGATAGATAGATAGATAGGGATGGATAGATAGATAGATAGATAGATAGATAGATAGATAGATAGATAGATAGATAGATAGGTAGATAGATAGATAGATAGATCCTTCTCTGGTTCTTGCCTCATACTACTTTCTGCCTGAATGCTTAGTACCCTTTCCCTGCTAATCTAAATCCCAAACATCTTTCAAGGCTTAAATCCCACCTCAACTCTTAGTAAGCCATTCTTCTCCAACAACTCCAAGCCAGGCTGATTTTTTTCCCCTTATTTAAGGCCCTACGTTTCTAGTCAAAACTGGAAACTTTAACACATAACTCTTCATATCTGTACTTCATATCTGTATTTATGGTATCCCAAGACTCACCGAAAACCTCTTGTATTCATTTAGCATAGTGCTCAGCCCCCAAAATGCTATTCATTGGTTAATAAGCAATAATTTCCTAGTCATATAATGCCTTTTTATTAGGAAAAAAAAATACAAAAAGTTTTATTTCCCTCACTGTACCACTTCAGTACCACATTTCTATGGTGATCAACCCATAATTTAGCAAGTATCACATGAGTTTTTAACCTAGGTCAAAGAAAAATTGAATCCAATCATATACTCTGGTACAGAGATATGCAGCCAGTTAGTTGGTAGCGCACTCTACAGCTAAAAGGTCAAGAGGAGTTGGGGCTGGGGAAATTGAAGTTTTATGGTGGTACAGACACCTTGAATAAAAAGAGGATGCTGTTTGGTGGAGAGTGGGAAATGCAAGAGATGCACAGAGAGAAGTGATGAGCAGTAGACAGAGACTATCTCCAAAAGTAGTGTTGGTTCCTAGCACCTTTCTAGTTCCCACAACAGTTCCTGAGGTTGTGCTATGTTAAATTTCCTACCCTTAGATTTCTATGTGCTCCCCTGTTAGATGCTATATAACTAGCCCCCTAATTCCGAACTACCTTGGTTCCTATTCCTTTGGGAATAACCCAGACATTCTTCATTATGAAATAACTAAAGCAATGACTCTCTTAATGTCCTCCCCTCAGATGCTAATAGCTAGTATTCTTGGATAATTTCCTTCCCCACTCTACACTGTAATCTTTCCATTTATAAAACAAGAGATCTAAAAGTGTGAATGTAAACAAACAAACAAACAAACAAACAAACAAACAAATAAATGTGAGTGTGAATGTCTGGCTTCCAATGGTATATTCCATGGTCAGAATGTTGTTTTTTTTAAATATTGTTAAATTTATTGGGGTGACATTGATTGGTAACAATTATATAGGTTCCAGGTGTACAATTATAAATTTACATTACATCATCTATGCATTGCATTATGTGCTCACCACCCAGTCTCAGTTCTCTTTCCATCATCATATATTGGATGTTCCCATTCTCCTTCCCCACCACAGCCCCAGCTCTCCCACTATTCTTCCCCTTTACCCTCAGAAAACCACTAAACTATTGACTGTGAGTTTTTGTTTCTTTCTTACTTTCAGTTTTATATTCCACCTATAAGTGAGGTCATGTTTCTTGATTCTTTCAGTCTGATTTATTTCACTTAATAAGATAGTTTCAAGGTTCATCCGTGTTGTCACAAATGGCTGTATTTCATCTTATCATTGAGTAGTATTCCATTGTGTAAATGTACCACAACTTCTTTATCCAGTCATCCATCAAAGGACACTTTGGTTGTTTCCACGACTTGGCCACCATGAATAGTGCTGCGATGAACATTGGGGTACATATATCGTTACGAATTAAGGTTTTCAAGTTTTTTGGGTAGATACCCAGAAGAGGGATTGCTGGATCATATGGCAATTCCATTGCTAATTTTTTAAGGAATCGCCATACTGTCTGTACCAATTTACATTCCCACCAGAAGTGTATGAGGGTTCCTTTTTGTCCACAGCCTCTCCAGCACTTGTTATTCCTTGTCTTATGGATTATAGCCACAGAATGTTTCTCTTAATACCACCCATTTCTTGAAATCTTCTTCATGTTATATATGTGCTTTACAACATCCATCATATTATGTGCTATATTCTTGACTAAATCACATGGTATTTCCTCAAATATATTCTTCAGATTTAGAATATGTATTAATATAACCACCAAATATTAGCAATGTAGATATTATATATTTTTATGATATTTAGTGTCTGAATTTTCCACTAAATCATACACCTCATGAAAACAGAGACCATGTTTTCACCTACCACTTTATATCTAGTGCCTATCATGCTGTCTGGCACTGTTAACAGCTTAACAAGTACTTGCTGAATGGATTACTGACAGGTATCAGGTTTAGCTTAATAAGCAATGGACCTGGGCCTGAGGCAGTTATTCCTAATGTCCATCTTAAACATATACAAAAATGGAACTTTTGACTCTCTTTCTGGCTCAACTGCCAACCCTCCTCCAACCTGTTCCTCCTTCCCCACCTCAGTAAATGGCATTATCTTCCCTCACTTCCCACATCAAATCCATCAGCAATATATCTTTGCTCTTTCTCTATCTCCACCACCACTTTACTCTAAGTCACCATTAACTCCTGATTCAACTACTGCAATGGGCTTCTGTAGTTGCTCTGCTTTTACTCCTATCACACAATCGCTTTTTTTTTTCCATTCAGCCACCAGTGATCTAAAGTATATATCAAAGCACACATCTCTTACTTAAAAGTCTATTCCAAACTTGTCCAACCTGCAGCCCATGTGGGCTCATGTGACCCAGGATGACTTTGAACGTGGCCCAGTACAGCTCTGAATACGGCCCAACACAAACTAGTAAACTTTCTTAAAACATTATGAGATTTTTTGGCCTTTTTTTTCTAAGCTCATCAGCTATCATTAGTGTTAGTGTATTTTGTGTGCAACCCAAAACAATTCTTCTTCCAATGTGGCTCAAGGAAGTCAAAAGGTTGGACAGCCCTGTTCTATTGGTTTCTATCTGCACACAGAATAAAATCCACAAATCCTATGTGGCTTTTTGCAAGGATCAGCATCATTTAGCCCTAGATGTTTGCTCACTGTGTTGCAACCATACTGATCTTTTTTGCTCCTTCTTGCCTTAGGGCCTCTGCACTTTCTGGCCCCTGTCCTTCTTTTCTAAAGATAGCACCTTCACATCTTCAGATCTTGGTTCTGAACTTTACCCCTTGCCATCACTATATAACAAACCCTTCCCCTTCATTCAAACAACTCTCTATATTATCATCTGGTTTCCTTCATAGCATACTTATCATTACCAGAAATCATTTTATTTATCTACTTATTGTCTCTCTCTCCTCCACTGTAATGTAAGTTCCTTGAGAGCAACAATCCTACACCTAGAACAGTGCCTGACATACAGCAAGCACTCAAGAAATATTTTTTGTAATAAACTAAATACCAGTAGTATCTGTTTTGCTGTTTTGAAATCCACATTTAAATATATAAAAATTGCCTCTTGACATTATTTCACTGTCTTCTAGAAGTGGCACACAGTAAAAAAAATACGATTAATGAAATATTGCTTGAGTCTATGAATAGAATAAATGTTTTCTTTTTTTTTCCTTTTTTAATTTTTTGTTTGTTTGTTTTGTTTTATTGTTTTTGACAGAGCGACAGAGAGAGAGAGACAGAGAGACAGAGAGAGAACTGAACTAGGGGAACTCCCCAGTTCAGCACATGGGTCCTCACGGGCCGGGGCCAGGATTCTATCCTCGGTCCCCGACGCTGCAGCGCTGCAAAGTGAGCACTTAACCCACTGAGCCATCCCGGCTTCCCTGAGTCTATGAATATAAGACAAGAACTTTCAGCACATAAACTTTTAGCATATACTAGAATAAATTGTCATATCTGGTCTATCACCAATCCTATCTATCTCTTTCTACAGTGTGTGGGCCAAGATACTTATTTGAGAAGAAAAATCTGCTTCTTATTATTTCCTCCAGAAAGGCGTTTGCTTTTTCTAACTTAAAATTTATTACATTCTTTTTTAGGATTCTAGGCTATTACATAATTCCTTAAATGTCAATTTATTGAACCCTAGCCCTTAATGTTATGTCTTTCCCTCTTTTGTACTATTACAAAACATCTTAAATAGAAACAGAGCTACTATCATGTGCCATGACACATAGATCCTGACACTATAGCATAAGGTCCCATCTCACCTTTCAAAGGGAATACTAGAAGTGTGTGTATGTGTGTGTGCGCGTGTGTGTGTGTAGGGGAGGAAGGTGCATGAGTAGGATTGGAAAGTACACTGGAATAAAGTGTGGCATTACTCCAATGTAGAGGGTGTGGTCATACTTCTCAAGAGATGATAATCACTGAGCAAGTAATATCACTCACTCACCACCTCTAAAGATAGGAATGAAAATCTGTAAGTCAAAACAGATAAGACTTGTAAAGCCTTATTAAACCAGAGGAGACAGAAATACTCAACCTTGGATGGGGAAAAGAAAGGGGAAAGAAGACTGTCTCAGTGGAATACAAGCTAAGCCTTCATTGAAATACAATTTAATATTGTGTTCCCAATTTTTGTTTAGAACTGAAGAACAGTTTCCACACTTTCTACAGATTCACAGTAGAAGCTTTTGTCCATTGTATTACTTAATGTCCTTCATGTAAAGAAACAGGCAATACATGCTTCCTAGAATTAGTAACTAGGGACCAATCTCATTTTTTGATCAAATTTGAAATTTTTCTTATCTATGCTGCCATGGACTTTTAGAGCTAAAGAGCCTTGAGAAATCATCTATCCCAGCATGTTCCATAGTGTGCTTTAGGTGTTATGAAGAAAAAAGTGTCCTATAAGCAAACAAGTTTCTATTTTTCTATAATAATTTTATTGATATAAATCATGTTAAATTAACTAAACAAGGAGGCCACTGAACTTAGGTGGCTTTACTGCCATAGTAGCTTACCTAAGCAAACCAAAACCTGTAATGCCTCAAGGCTGAGAAATCAAAACCTAAGAACAACCAATCACAAATGGCCACCAAGGTTTTCTTAAGCATCTACTTAAGCTACAGCCAATCAAATAACTTCTTTACTTTGCTTCCATCTCTTCTCTATGCAAGTCTTTCCCTTAATTCAGGGGTGTCAATCTTCTGGCTTCCCTGGGTCACATTGGAAGAATTTTCTTAGGCTACACATAAAATACACTAACACTACTAAAGATAGCTGATGAGTGCTCTCCTCACCCCCCTAAAAAAGCAAAAAGAACTTCATAATGTTTTAAGAAAGTTTATGAATTTGTCTTGGGTTGAATTCAAAGCCCTCCTGGGCTGCATGAGGCCCACAGGCTCAGTGGGTTGGACAAGCTTGCACTAGAGCTCCTGTCACTTCCCATTTGGTGTTAGCCATTTGAATCAATTTTTGCTCCAATAAACTCCTAAGTTTTCAATATACCACAGTTTATATATTAAAATTCATCCTTTTAAAATGTACAATTCAGTTGTTTTTAGTATGTTTGTGGAATAGTGCAACCATCACCCCTATCTAACTTTAGAATATTTTCATCATCCTAAAACGAAACTCCCTACCAACTAGCAGTCATTTCCCTGTTCTCCCAGCAAACAAGTTTCCTTACCACAAGAATTCTTGGACCTTTTACTGGGAAGCTAACATGCCTTGTGAAGTTATAAGAAAGAGGTACAATGTGCAGTGTTTTCCAAACTTATTTAATAGCTAACATTTCAGTGATTACCGGTATATGCTATTCTAAATGCTATATATGTACAAACTCAATTCTAACAATAAGATCTATGTGAAGGTACTATGTATAATAAATATGGATATTAAAGCACAAAGAAGACTAAGGCTAAGTAACTTGTTCAAGTATTCTTAACTCCACTCTACTATTGCCCACAGAAATAACTAGTTGAGAGATGAGAATGAACTGGAAATGCTTTAGTTCAATCTCCTTTAACTTAATGAGACAAATGGGGCCCAGAAAGGTAAGCTGATTTAGCCAAGAACACACAGCTTTCTCTCTCCCTTTGATTTCTAACTGACAGGTAAATGTAAAATCCAATAACAATGAACTAACCCTGGGCTCCTGACACAATTCTCTCCCTTCTTTTTTTTTTTTTTTTTTTATATCTTTTTATATTTATAGAGAGTAATTATTTTATCTTCAGTGCATATTTATTTCTATTTTACTTTTGACAGATAGAGACAGAGACAGAGACAGAGACAGCTAGAGAACCGAACTGTGGGAACTCCCCAGTTCAGCATGTGGGTCCCCCTGGGCCGGAGCCGGGATTCGATCCTCCATCCTCGGTCCTCGTGGCCTCAAAGCGAGCGCTCAACCCGCTGAGCCGTCCCGGCTTTCCCTCCCTTCTTTAAATACTTTCTTGCCAGAAAGAAGGAGCGGAGAGAGGAGGGGAGGGGAGGGGAGGGGAGGGGAGGGGAAGAGAGAGAGAGAGAGAAAGAAAGAACGAACAAAATTAGCGTTGTAAACTACTTAAAATCCCTGTTGGGGTTGATCTTAGCTATCTTTTTATGTCCAGTGCCGGTGGGGGATCACTCAATTTTCCTCCCGCCCAGGTGGACATCATCGCTCTCTTCCTCTGCGCACCCCCAGCCTTTCCTCTCGTCAGGACACCCTGCCTTGGACTCCAGCTGCTTGGAGGTACTCCACCTCCTGGCCAGAGGGCTCCGAAGGGCAGCAGTTCACACCAACGCCTAAAGCCCAGCACGGGGGAGACAATGAGCACTAAACACTTTCCTATCCATTCTTGGTTTAATTCCTCCAGAGCAAGGAGAAAACTCTGCTCAAGTCGGCCAGCTAGCGAGCGGGGTTTCCTGACTTCTGGCTTCTGTCGCCAGAGCCCAGCGCTGTCTGGGACACACAGGGCGCCCACAGCGAACGGCAGCAGAATCGGACTGAGGGGCTTGGGCTCACTCTCTGCCGAGACTTGAACCTGGCAGGCTGTGGGGCCCATCAAGGCTCGCCGTTCCAAGGCGGCCTCTCGGAACCCAAGGGAGGGTCAAGTCACGACAAGGGGTCAGGGCGGCGGTGGGGTGGCTGCCTCTCGGAAATCCCACCCAGCTCTCGCGACGATCCTGGGCGAAGACACTTCACCCTTTTCCGACAGATACCCGAGCCCGGTGAGGGGGGTCCGGCAGAGCCGGGGTCTCCTGTCTGGAGGATGACAGAGCAAGGCCTCGAACCCGGGTCACCCTTGAGCAGATCTTCGGTGCGGGGAGAGCGAGGGTGAAGAGGGTTCCTCGCTCGTCCCGCCTCGGCGCGTCCTCCCGCCAGCTGGGACCTCCTGCCCTGGGGTCACCGGACGCGCGCCGGGTCTGGGGGTCGCGAGCGCCCCCGCCCCCTGCCCCGCGCCATCTTGGAGCGCCGAGGCGGGCGCTCCGGACCGCCCCGAACCGCTGCTTCAGCTGATACTCACCCGCACTGCCCGGGGCCAGGCCCCCTGCCACCTCCGCGACCCCCGCCACGACCAGGAGAAGCAGCAGCGCAACTTGCGGGGAGGCCCGGACAGTCGCCATGTCCGGGCCGGTCGGTCCGGGGCACTGGGATGCTCGGACCCAGCCTGGCCGCCACCGCTGCTCGCCGAGGCCCCGCCCCGGCGCCCTGGACCGTTAGTGATTGGCTGCGGCACGCTCAAGCCCCGCCCCCTCGGCCGCTAGGCGTTTCCAAACCTGCTGCGGACGGGAACGTGCCCGCGACCCCGGCTCTTTGTTAAGGCCCAGCTGCGTGTCCACTTCTACAGCCGAGACACCTCAGCCTGCATGCTCCGAGAGGGACGTCAGAGGGTGCAGAGCTCTAGGGCCCTTAGAACACCTCTACCACTTCCTGAGGGTTGCAGACGGGGTCACGGAAGGGGCTGACCTGCCTGAGATCACACCACTAGTTCGCCTGAGAACTAGGACCAAGTCCAAAGCTCAGCCAAAGGAACTTCTCCCTTCCGAGCACCCTCGATGATCTTTTTAATAGGCTTTCTGCTCAGACGCTGCCTCACACCCAAAGAAGGCGTGTCAGCCGAGACAGTTCGGCCTCCCCTAAAATCTGAGGGGCTCTGCAGCAGACACGGCCCCCTGTCAAGGGCCCGGGGAACGACTAGCCCCCAAAGCTCTTTGACACATTTAGCCTCAATGTGTCTTTAATGTACTACGTACCTAATTCTATCAGGAAAGGGGGCGATGTGTGTGTATCTAGATATGGAGAGCCTTGAATGTCAGATTGAGTTTAGATAGACCTTGTTTAAGGGAATTTGGAGATGGGTCCCCACTCCACCCCTTACCCTGCAGCTACTATGGGAAATGTTTAAGAGGGAATGTTTTTCTCCCAAAGTGCTGTCATGCTCTTGTATTCTCTCCCTCTCTCCCCTTCTCTGTTACTGAATTAATACCTTTTTCCTCTCACCTCCCTTTAAAAGAAAGCATAACTACATTTTTAAAAGGTGTTAAACTCCTTCATATCATTAAATATGCAACGCAGTAAGTGTTTACATTTTTTTTATTGTCTCTTAATCTACTTTTAGTTTTTCAAGTTCCAAACAAAGTCTATATATTGAATTTGGTTTGTATGAATCAGCTATGTTAACCCTTCTAAAACATCTGCTCTGACAACAACTCTCTTGCCTCAAATTCTCTGAGGGCCCCTCTTTTTTCACAGGATAAAATGATATACACTTATTTAACATGATGTCAGAAGTTTTTAGGAATCAGACCCAGTCACCTTTTCTAGCTTTATATCTACACCCTCCCTGCACCCCTGCCACCATTCTTTCAGAATCTCTTACCTTGTTGCAGACCTCTTCGTGGCTTCATCCTTCTGTCACAACATGTAGCTCCTCTGCCTAAAGAATTCTCCAATTCTTATGGTAACCTGGCTCAGCTGAGAGAACTAAGATGGTTGCTGTGGACCCGACTGTGCCCGGGAACTTAACTGGGAAGAGAATTCTATGTAAGGTGACTGACACAACTTGCTTTACCTGGGACTGTCCTGGTTTTTCAATGGAAAGCCCCATGTCCCAGGAACCTCACTGCTCCCAAGCAAAATGAGACCGTTGGTCTCCTAGCTCTCTGCATCTCAGAAAATGTCCTAAGAGAGGCCTGTAGGGGGTTTCCACATGGAAAAATGGGGTCATACAGGTAATAGATATGCTTCCCAAGGTAATTCAATAGGTAGACTGTTTGCTATAAGCCCTGGAGATGGATTATTAGACCACTGGCTTCCTGTATTAGTTTCCTAGGCAACTGTAATAAAGAACCACCAACTGCGTGGCTTAACCAACAGGAATTTATTGTCTTGGAGTCCTGAAGCCAGAAGTCTGAGATCAAAGTGCTGGCAGGGTCAGTTCCTTTTGAGAGCTCTGAGGAAGAATCTGATTCATGTCTGTCTCCTGGCTTCTGCTGGGTTGCTGGCTATCTTTGGCACTCCTTGGCTTGTAGACTCATCATCTTGGTCTCTGCCTTCATGTTCACACAGAATTCTCTTCATATGTACGTGCATGTGTGTGTGTGTCCAATTTTTCCCTTTTTATAAGGACACTAGTCATTGATTTAGGGGCCCACCCTACTCCAGTATGATCTCATCTTAATTAATTACATCTGCAATAATCCCTATTTCTAAATAGGCTCACATTCTGAGGTACTGGGGGTTAGGACTTCATGGGGGGAGGGGTGTCAGGGTCACACAATTCAATCCATAACAGTCCCTAAAGGAAAGACCTTCTACCCACTCCCTCAGAAATTATTGACTCTGGGAGGCTGAAAAAAGAGGAAAAGGGTAATGGACTGGCCAATTGCAGTTCAAAGTTCTAAGTCCCCCAATGGTGGTTGAGCTCACCTCTGTTGACTCACAGAGGTGATACCTGAGGTCCTATGCACAAAGAGACTGCTTGAATATTTGGAGATTGTTAGCTATAGAATCAAAAATGACTTAATTTCCAGGTAACTCTTGTGACATAGGGCAGCAAAGTTACACTAGATAAGTAAATCCATGTAGTTATGCTAATGAGACTGAGGAGCGTTGGTGGTAGAAACAATTTCTCTGCTACAAAGCTGTGTAATTGGGAAAGACATGTTAACAGAATGGCTGAATCTGAGTTGTGCAGACGAGCCACTAAGTGGAAGCTGCTTGAGATCCTCTCACTGAGAAAGATGGCTAACCAGATACTGTATCCTGGGCAAGGTCAGGAAATAGGGAGAGTGAGGCCTCTCTTGGCCAAGCATTCTCTGGTCCACTATCTGGCTCATTAACTCTCCTGTGAGGGGAGCCCATTAAGTATATGGAATCTTGAGATTCTATTGACTATTGCCTTTTGAGGCAAATGGTGGACACTGGCTTCAGACATGGTCAGTAGGGTTAAACAAATAGCAAATCTATTTTGGGAGTATCTTGCTATTTCATAATGAAACCAATAGCTTATTTCCAGTTTCCCTCCATTCAGACCACTAGAAGCAGTTGGCTTTCTCATGAGACAGAAAGTAACAATTTCTGTAGTGAAAAGAGCATAGGCTTAAGATACACATGAGTTCAAATTACACTCTACCACTAACTAGCTATGTGACCTTGGGTAAGTCATTTTAGGGAAGCCAGAATGGCTCAGCGGGTTAAGCACTCATCTTGCAGCCCTGGGGACCAAGGAATAAATCTCGGCCCCAGACCATGGGGACCCATATGCTAAACTGAGGTGTGCTTCCCCTGTGGGAGACCCCCAGCCCAGTTCCTGCCCTGCACAGCCCCTGCCCACCTGTGTGCAATGAAATGTCAAAAACTGATGACTTACAACTATGGAGATTGCTCTGGGCCCTCCCCCTTCTCTCTGTCTCTCTCTGTGTCTCTCTGTCTCTGTCAAAAACAATAAAATAAATCTGTTTTAAAAAGTCATTTAACTTCTCTGAGTCTCAGTTATTTCCTTTACTTTTATCTAAAACTTCTTGAGAAGATTAAAGAAGATATATTTTAAATGTCTAAGTGCATAACAGACAGTAAATAATGTTAAACACTCTAAAACTGTAATGAGAAATGGGGACAACCTTCAATTTGGGCCACAGGATTGACTGGCTGGATTTACTTACCATCTTACTCCTGACTCCTCCCCAAGAGAGAAGAGTCAGGATTGAGAGTTGCACTGTCTAATATGGGAGCCAGTAGTCCCCTGTGGCTCTTGAGTACTTGAGATTAGCAAGTCCAAATTGTAATGTGCTGAAATCATATTTTAAAGACTTAGTATGAAAACATGTAAAATATTAAAATTAATTTTACCTGTTTCTTTTTACTGGTTTTGGTTTTAAACAGACTTTATTTTTTAGAGTAGTTCTAGGTTCATAACAAAATTGAACAGAAGGTACAGAGATTTCCCATATATTTCCCACTTACCCCCTGTCCTGACATTTGCTATATGCTTAGATTCCTTCACTATCAACATCCTGCACCAGAGAGGTATCTTTGTTACAATCTATAAATCTACATTGATACATCATTATCATCCAGAGTCCATAGTTTACATTAGGGTTCATTCTTCGTGTTATACATTCTATGGGTTTTGACAAATTATAATGAAATTTATCCACCATTATTCTTTTTACTTTTGTAAAATATAGATATTAGTTCTATTATATATACAGTGCTGATATAATTATCTTTCATTCCAAACAAAGGTTAATGCTTAGAGATCCATATGGTACTTTTAAAATGTTACTCACTAGTGGTTTTGTCCTGAGCTCAAAAATATCTTTTTGTATTTTACATAAATAAAACCCATCGAACCTTTTTTATTTGTGTTTGTGTGGTGTAGTTTTCCTACCATTTACTTTTAATTTACCTGTTTTATAAATATTTAAAATAGGTTTCTTAGGAAAATCATATAATTGGTTGCCTTTATTTCTTTTTATTTAATCTGACATGATGTACCTTTTAGTTGGAGTGTTTAGCTCATTTAGATTTAATATTAATTATTGACATGGTTGACTTTAAATCTACTATCTTGCTATTTGTTTTCTATTTGTTTCATTTGTTCTTTTTCTATTTTTTCACTTACCTTCTGGAGTAAGAGTGTTTGGAATGTTGTGTTTATGATTTCATTTTATCTTCTCTATGAGTTTATTAGCTCTACCTCTTTGCTTTATTTTTCAGTAGGTGCTCTAGAGCTTACAGCATACATTTTTAATTTATTACAGTCTACCTTCAAATAGTAAGTATCACTTCAAGTAAAATGTAAGAACATGACAACAGTAAACTTCCATTTTCCCCCTCCCATCTTTTTGTACTAAAGTTGTTATATATTTTGCTTTCATGCAGTTATTATTTTGCTTTAAATAGTTAATTATTTAAATAAGAAATTATAAAATAAGAAATAATGTTTTATATTTATCCACATGGTAAGCATTTCTGAGACTCTATTCTTTTATGTAGATTCAAGCTTCTCTCTGGTATCTGAAGAAAGAGAAACTTTTTGATTAAGAACATGGTAGGTTTTGTTGATTTTAACTAACTAAGATTAATATTTTTCAATTTTTAATTCTTTAAGAATTTAGGATATCTAGCTTTCTATGTATATAGTGGGCCAATTTTTGAAATATTAATAATTTTTTATTCCTAGTAATTCCTTCACTAGAACTAAAACATGAGGTAAGGCATACATTTCTTTAAGATTTTATATTTTATTTATTTATTTATTTTTGACAGAGAGAGAGAGAGAGAGAGAGAGAGAGAGAGAGAGAGATACAGAGACAGAGAGAGAAATGAACTGGGGGAGCTCCCCAGTTCAGCATATGGGTCTGCACGGGCCGGGGCCGGGATTCGATCCCCGGTCCCCAACGCTGCAAAGTGAGCACTCAACCCACTGAGCCATCCCGGCTTCCCCTGGCATACATTTCTTCAGGGATAATTATTGGAGTAGAAAAGTAGACAAAAAGGAAAATTCTTAGCATTTTGATTTTTAAAATAAACAATTGAAATTCCAGGCAGTGTTTTTAGAGTAAAAGTTTTTGAGAGATCAGAACCTAACCTGAAAGGTTGCAGTCAGAAAATACTTGTATGAACAATATACTTGGAAGAATACTGTGATTAATCAGATAGAGTCTTTCCTACCCCCATCAGTTCCTGACAACTTGACTCATTCTGATGGGGAAAGAGGAGAGCCACTGGGGGAAAAGGGGTCCCTCATAGTGATGGAATGCAGTGAGGTGAGACACAGAACCCCAGAAATTGAGATAAGGGGATCTGAGCCTCACTTCCATAAAGCCCTCATAAAATTTCCCTGCACTTGGCAAGATGTAAGTGCAGAATAGAAATGGCTGAAAATATGTCCGATTCCTTGCTCCCCACCTAGAGTGCCATAGAAGAATAGCTGAGCGTTTTCTGTATCATTCAAGAGGGGAAAGGCAAGAGTTGAGTGAGAACTGACAGCCAGAAGAGGCCTCAAGATCACAATGAGGAGTATGGTTGATACAACTGGATACCAGATGAAAATGCAGGTGCCAGCAGGGATTGATGATGACAACTGTGGACCAGATGTCCTGCCTTCTTCCCCAGGCTCAGCTGGTGGGTTTGGCTCTAAATATTCCTCTCAAAACTAGGGAGGGAGGTGGGGAGAGACCTTGATTAAGCTGAGGTCTCATGACTAAGTTTGTCATTCAAGAAGAAGGGGTCTTGCAGAGACAACTAACAGTCCATCAAAGATTTGTGCTGTCCTTCTAGAATTTGTGGCTTGCAAGCAACTGCCCAGCCAGAGAAAACACTGTCTAACTGCTGTCATGTTTACTATTAATTTGATAACTGGAGTATGGCCTTGGAGGACAAAGGATTCCTGTGCCTTGGAGCAGAATCGGTGTACCTGATATCTTCTTTGGCCCCTATATTTAGATCTCACAGGACAACAAGCCCCACCAAAAGGCATTCAATACCACAGATTATAAGATTTAGCACTGTGACCATCAAGCTGAGATGCTGGTACCATATCCTGTCAGCCTCCAAGGAGCCCTCTAAAGACACGAGCCAATGAGTATAATGATGTCCCCATTCTCTGGTCTCCTTGCCTGTAATTTTCAAACTTAAAAAAATGTAATTTTATTTTTTAGAGGTGGGATTCTTTCCAACAAAATCTTACAGATTCCTGTTATATAAAATAGAAGAAAGCTGTGTTTTATTGCTACCTTTACCTAAGTTCAAATTTATAACCATTGCTTGGTTCAAAGATAATGAATGAGATTTTGATGAACACAAAAACTTGAAATCTGGAATTATGGATGACAGTTGTAGTTACACCAGTTGCAAATTCCAATTTATTTTAGTATTTTGGTTTGGTTGCCTGCAGTAGAGAAACTCCTAATTCAGACAAATGAGTACATTGCAGGATCATGGTTTTTTTTAATAGCTCACCTTGAAATCTCAGACTACTCTTTATTGAAATTAAGATGGTACCTTTAAAAAAAGTAATGAGAAATTTTTGAATCAATATTGACTTATGAAAACTTATGTCCATATTGAAACCTGCACCAGATGTTCATAGCAGCTTTATTCATAATTGCCAAAATTTGGGAGAAACCAAGTTGTCCTTCAGTTGGTAAGTGGATAAATAAAGTGCGGTACATCCAGGCTTAGGAATATTATTGAGTGCTAAAAAGAAATGAGCTATCAAGCCATGAAAAGACATGGAGGAAACTTGAAAAGTATATTAGTAAGTGAAAGAAGACAATCTGAAAAGATTACATACTGTATTAACTCCAATTATATGACATTCTTCAAAAAGCAAAATTGTGGAGACAGATTAGTTGTTGCCAGGGTTTGGGGGGAAGGAGAGATGAAGAGGCAGAACACAGAGGATTTTTAGGGCAGTGAATTGTACACTATAATGGTGGATACACGTCATTATACATTTGTCCAAACCCATAGAAGTACAACACCAAGAGTGAACCTTAATGTAAACTATGAACGCTGAATTATGATGTGCCAATGCAGGTTCACTGATTGTAACAAAGGTACCACTCTGGTGCAGGACGTTGATAGTGGGGGAAGTTGTGCATGTGTGGGGAGTAGGAGCCATATGGGAAATATCTGTACTTTCCGCTCAACTTTGCTGTCAATCTAAAATGCTCTTTAAGGGGAAGTTGGGATGGCTCAGCAGGTTAAGTGCTCACTTTGCAGCCCCAGGGATCGAGGATCGAATCCTGGGCCTGGCCTGTGTGAATCCATATGCTGAACTGGGATGTGATTCCCATGCAGGAGGCCCCCAGTTTGGTTCTTGCCCCCCCCCATTTTGGCCCCTGACTCGTGGAGGTGTGCCTCCCATGTGGGAGGCCCCCAGCCCCAGTTCCCACCCTGCATGACCCTCGCCCACCTATGTGGAACGAAACCATGTGGAAAACTGATGACATGAAACTATGGAGACTGCTCTTGGCCCTCCCCCTTCTTTCTGTCTTTCTCTGTCTCTGTCTCTCTCTGTCTCTGTCAAAAACAATAAAATAAATCTTAAATAAAATAAAATTATCTTAAAAAAATAAGTTCACTAATTTAAAAATGCCAGTTGGATATTAAAACTCAGAAAGAAAAAAAAACGACCGATTCACTAATAAGGTTGCATAACTGCTCAAGTTTCTTATCATAAATGTAAAGTCAGAGAACCAGCACCTCATAGTTATGGCTAATCTCAATACATTTATAATGTGATATCAGTACCGTGTGGCTATTTACATGTTCACTTGTTATTATTGTGCAAGTGGTTGTGACACCACAATGAGAACAAGCAGATGACTCCGAGCCTTGCCTGACATTTAATTGAGAACAGTGCACATATGTACTCCCTGGTACAATTATACGTAAGCAGATGTGCCTAGGCTTGGATTAAAGACAAGATCAGCACAGTGCTACACTTTTTCTAATCAAGGACACATTTAAAGAAGATAAAATAAATGCATGGAGATGGCAGGAAAAGATTTATTCTGAGGTCTATTCAAAAGGCAGTCAATTCAACAGCACACATGGTAATGTGGTAGTGACCTCTAGAATGCCAAAAATCAAAACATGAGTTTGCATATGTCTGTTGTCTTATTACATATTAAAGGTTATTTAGAATATATATATATATATATATATTAAAGAAACTTAAATACTTGTGGAACCTGAGAAACCTCCATTTGGGACCAGTTTGATTTTTTATTATTCAAGAGTTTTATACAATGTCTATTTTAACTCTAATACCTTCTTTCTTTTCCAAAACAATGAATCACACTTTCTTCCACAGCTGGAATAAATGTGTCACTCTATTCTTCACTGAGCCTTTTGTAATTATGATGGTGTTTTATGTTTAACTCTTATTCATCTGAAGTTTATGATAGCATATGGTGTGATGTAGGGATCAAAGGCAAACTTTCATTCAACTGAATGTTGTCTCTGTCCCATCACTTATTAAAAGGTGATTTCTTCTTCATGCTATTAATTTTGACCTGAGATATATATATAAATATTACATTTTTATAGTTGGAATTAATTTTCTGGTATCTCATTGATTTTACAAAACTTTAAAAAAACAGTAGCATGTAGTTCAGTAATTGTTACTTCATAATACGTTCAAATCTGGTAAGAAGAATCTAAAATTGTTATCTTCAAAATATTTTTTGGTGTTTAATTGTTCTTCATTAGCAATCTGTGTAGTTCAGTAGTCTTTTGGGGGATTTAAAATACTAAATATGTTTTTAAGCCCAGATTTTCTATTAGCCTTAATGCAGAAATAGTGTAATTCAAATCTGTGAGGGTAAAGCCCAGGGGTATAGGTAGTAAAGAAAGTTCTTCTGTTTGTTACAATTTGTGTGCTCTTCCGCCTTAGAAATTGAGGTCATTTTTATTGTAATATTTCTTCTCCTAAGCCCCTGATCAATCACTCTGAATTCTTTTATAGTCCCATAACACATAATTCTTTTCTCTTTCTTAAAAGATTTATTTCATTGTTTGAGAGAAGGAGAGAAAGAGAGAGAATTGGGGAGGGCCCAGAGCAGTCTCCATAGTTGTACGTTATTAGTTGTGACATGGTTTCATTCCACACAGGTGGATGTGGACTGCACAGGGCAGGAATCAAACTAGGAGCCTCCCTCATGGGAGGCAAGAACATTGATGGTTACCAGTGCACCACAGTTCAGCATATGGGATGCACAGGTCAAGGCCAGGAATCAAACCCTTGGCCTCGCAATTGCAAGGCAAGCACTCAACCAGTGAGCTATCCCAGCATCCCTAATTTTTTTTTTTTACTCAGTCTGTCATGTTTGTTTTGTCAAATTATGTTTGTTCCCAATTCTTAGATACTTGTTATTACTGTAAAGGCTATTGTTGGGGGTTTTTCTTTATGTTGATGCTGTATAGAAATACAATTAATTTTTGAGAAGTTATTTCTATCTCTTTAACTTTTCTGAACTCATATTACTACTAATAGTTTTCTGGTTAACTTTTAGAAATAGAAGAATTGTGTTTTCTGCAAAATTTGACATGTATTTCTTCCTTTGTTATGTTTTTTATCTCTTATTTTGCACTTAACTATACTTTTATATCTATTTGCACTTGTGCAAATTTTAGAGCTATTTGAAATAAGAGTGTGGTTTCTGATCTAGTACATAAGAATCCTGAAAGTCACCACTACTAACAAGTAAAAAGGTGAACATGCTAATAAAGTCACAGGGCAAAATGCTCCCCTCACCTTGGAGAGACCAGCTGGGTTGTTGATGCCAGAAGACTTGGCACGGAGCAGAAGACTTCCACATAGGAGTTGCTTCCCTGCCTCTTCCTTCAGCTCCGTAGCCCTGGTCCCAAATCTTCTAGGACCTGCTGCTCCAAGTATGGCCTACAGAACTTGTCAGAGATGTAGAAATCAGACCCTCCCTCTGAGTCACTGAATCCAAAGAGTCTGCACTTTCACAACATCCCCAGGGACTGATGAGCACATTCAAGTTCAAGAAGCTCAGGTCTCAGGAGCTGGCAGAAATGTCCACCAGATGGCGGGTTTGCAGCAGGCCTCACTAGCCAGGGCCACAATCAGCAGCCCGTCTACTTCAACTGTGCCCTATGGAGCATTAGAAGTTTGGAGCCATTGCCCATGCACTGTGGAGGGTGTGAATGGGGACACGAGCCCTCAGGAGACCCCTTGGCTTATCAATGAGTGGCAGGATGTGGCATGTGAGCCGTGAACTCTCCCTCTCTGAGCTTTCCCCAGGTGTTTTCACACGCATTGTCTAGTGAGAGTGATGGGACAATACACCCTCATTTTATAGACAAGGAAACTGAGGCCCAGAGAGGAAAAGAAATTTTGCCAAGTGCTCAGCAGTAGTAAATGGTGGTGAAGGCAGATTTGGAAGGTAGGTCTCTGACTGCCTGGCCTGGGCTGAGAGTGTCTCTAAGAGAGGCAAGGCAGGGTGGTTCCGCCCCAGTCTGTGCTGACCTGAGCAAGGCGCCTACCTTACTTCCAATCCTTCCCCCACCCAGTTGCTCTTTGAATAGCTATCTCGGGGAAGCCAGGATTGCTCAGTGGGTTAAGTGCTCACTTTGCAGCACTGGGGACCAAGGATCGAATCCCGGGCCTCGGCCCATGTGGACCCATATGCTGAACTGGGGTGTGCCCCCAGTTCAGTTCTCTCTCTCTCTCTCTCTCTCTCTCTCTCTCTCTCTCTATTTCTCTCTCTCTCTGTCAAAAACAATAAAAAAAACAATAAAAAAATAAATGAATAGCTAGCTATCTTATTTTCTTTGGGAGTGCCAGAAGGAGCTGCTATAATAATTCAATTTGGAATGTTAATGGGCTTTTCACACTACGCAGGGGTCCTAGACTTAACTCCCAAGGGAACAAAGCATCAGGTGTAACTGGGAACAAATAGAACCAGCTGTGGTCCCCAGAGGAACCCCCTGGGAATTATAATGGTCCCTGAGTCTATGGCCTGAACCAACTGTGAGCCATTGACTTTTCCAACAACTTTCATTCCAACCTATTTAATTTTGCTCATTTCATTAAAAGAACAAAAATTCACTTGTGCAAGCTCAAGTAAATTTTTTCTCTTATTTATTTTTCCTAAGAATTCATTTGGATTGATTAGGGAAATCACATAGAAATCAAGAATAGAAGTCTGCATAAAACTGAGGCTAATTGAGCCTGAACTATATGTGTCCAGACTATATGGAAACTTTTTAAATATTTTGAGGGAAGCAAAGGATTATAATAATCCTCATTTCCAACCCTGTTATTAACCATTAATAAGACTTGCTCTAACCACATTATTAGCACAGCAAGTCAGATGAGATAGAAACTACCCAACAAAGGTAAACACAGAGACAGCGCAGAAAATGAGAGAGAAGCAGAGACCCCAACAAAGAAGCCCACACTATGTCCCTTCTCACCTTCTCCTGGGGTACAACCACTTTCTTCTTCCGAGCAGAGGCCCCACCCACCTATGGGTAGTGAGGAGGTTAAGAGTGTGGTCAATTCAATAAGAGTAAGATCCTCATTTTAAAGATTTTTCAGGGAAGGAGGTTTCATCAGATCTTCTCTCACTGTCCCTGAACCCAAAGAGAAATTCAGTTTGGTTTTCTCTTTCCCCTCTCCTTCTAGAACGTCCACAGAAGTCCTAATCTTTGCATGTAGTTTAGTATTTTATAAGCAATCCTATGTGGCAAGGAACCTCTGCCATCATCCAGAATCTGGGAATGAGCAGACTCTCCCAAGTGCAATTGCCAGATGGTAGAAACATACCTTTTGGGTGGGGAGGGCGGGAGTAATCCATGACTAAGGACCTGAGATCTGCATGCAGAGGTCTGTATTTAGGTAAATCTAAGTATGCATGTGGCAATAATTACAGTCACTGTCTCCTGTACACATCATGTAGCACATGTAATAAATCCAGGGGATTGGCATTTGGGAGGGCAGCAGAGTAAGGTTGCTGCAGGGACCTTGATACTGGAAGGTGACTTTTACATAATCCCATTTCTCCATTCCTAGTCTCATACCAGGCTTGGGGCCTTGGAAAGTCAGCCTTCAAAGAACCTCAAGGCCATTCAGTCCCAAACTGCCTTATAGCATGGGAGAGAGACAGCAAGTCCCAGAGAAAGGAGTTGTGAGGGGCTACAGCCCCCAACAGCCAGCCCACTGCTCCTCCTGCTACCATGATTTGTTGTTAGTTCATTTGTTTGCTTGTTTGTTTTTTTAATGTATGCCTGGCATCATCCAATGAAGGATTAGAGGGCACCCAAAAATACATCCAAGATCAAAAAATTAAAATTAGATAGGTGAGAAAATGGGACAGAGGTAAATTAAAAGTAGAAAAATTATAAAATTACAAAGCCAGGGAAGGGTAAGATTCACCTCAAAATGCAGACCATCTCGGCTACAGAGTTAAGATGTGATACAACACATGTAGAGCAGGTTTGAATGTAGGATGAAAACTCAGATGTACAAGAAATATTCACGCACTTATTTTATTTAATCAGATTAAGTCTGACACAAAGCCTTCATCTGACCAGGCTTAATGGTAACATCATGTCTCAATCCCTAAGAGGCATTCTACCCTACTAAGGATTTCCCAGAGTCAGGGCCTCCATAACTTTTAAGCAATCCAGAATATTATACTCAAAAGCAGCAGAATATGTATTCAAGCACACATGGAATTTTCTTCATATAGATCACATGTTAGGTTACAAAACAAATCTTAACAAATTTAAATGTGGCTGAAATCATACCAAGTATCTTTTCCGGCCACAATGGAATGAAATTAGGAATCAAAATTAAACAGAAAACAAAATTAGGAATGCGAAAATTAAACAACACTCATGAACAACCATTGAGTCAAAGAAGAAATCAAAAAGGAAATTAGAAAATATCCCAAGACAAACAAAAACAAAACACAACATACCAAAATTTATGGGATGTAGCAAAAGCAGTAAGAAGAGATGTGTAGGATAACAACTGATCCCCAATGATACTAGAAACAAACTCTATTTTCTTAAATTTATTTATTTATTATTGTTAAATTTATTGGGATAACATTGGTTAGTAAAAATTACATAGGTTCCAGGTGTACAATTCTGCAGTACATTGTACGTGTTACATTATGTGTTCACTGGCTATATTTTTGGCTAACTCAAGAAAAGTGTAAAGAACTTGGATGCTCTTTCAAGTGCACGTTTCTAAAACGTCATGGAATAAGTATAATAGTACAAGAGGAGAACTCTCCAAGTGTTAATGGTCAAAGGAAAAGCTGGAGGAGATCCAAGATGGCGGCATGAGAGGAGAACGCCGATAACTGCCTGGGAAGGGCCTTGTGAACAGAGGAGAATCCACAGGGGAAACCCTGAGAAGAAACCTCAACGAAGAGAACCACACAACGCAGAACAACACCCAAAGGTTAGAGAAAAAAGGGGAGAGCGGGAGAGGAAAAGGGAAGCAGCAGTTCGGGGACAGAGACTTGGAGCGCGGCCCGGGGCTGGCAAAATCAAAGGGGGATTGGAGGACTGCGGTCACAGTGGAGCTGGATCGAGGGCGGGCTGGAAGCCGAGACCTAGGGAGCGTGGAAGCCCCACAAGACTGTGGACAATTTAACATCCGAACTCAAGGGACAGCACGCAGTGCCCTAATCAGATCACGGAGCCTAAAGTGGAACAGGGACTGTGGAGCAGGGCGGCTGCACTTCCCGGCGGGCGGGGTGAGAGCAGG
>PVKE010009507.1:0-24107 GCA_004027555.1 Craseonycteris thonglongyai
TCTGTGTTCATGAGGTGATGCTGCTAAGACTGAGCTACTTTGGATCTTTAAGCCTCTGAATGTGTTCATGGTCTTCCCCACTATTTTCTGTACCAAGATCATTCTTCACGTTTGGTATAGTTTTGTCCATCAAGGCATTGTGTTTCCTTGGTTTCATTTCATATCCACAAGACCTTCACATTGTTATCAAACTGTGATCTTTAGAAAATTGAATGGAATAGGTTTAAATGGAGTATTATATCTGCTTTGTAAGGTTTGATCATGATCAAAGTACCATCAGCATACTTACCCAAATTAGGATCCTGACAAAAAGTAATGTACCTAGATCTATGCAAACTGGCAAGACGAGATGTTGCAGTAGTGGAAATGCCCATTGGTCAACCTCTGATGTGTCATCTTTTTGATAATGTAGACTTTTGTCCCAGTCACCATATTTTCCATTTCCTTAGATATGCTCTTCTAGATATTCAGTTACATGCTCCTTCAAAGATATTAAAAATGATCTGGTATTCCACAGGACCCACTTTGCTCATATTTATGGAATTTCACATACCCAGTGACATAGGACTGTGGTACTTGTCTATGGCAATGGTGTTGCCATAAATTACATCTCTAGAAAATGCCCTGCATTTTCAAGACGTGCTATGGATGTTGCAGAGGAACTACATATCATAAGGCATTGCTGAGGAAATGTGTTAGTAGCACAAGAGTAAAAATGTGTCCAAGTATCAAGTTCAAAGAAAAAAAGAAAAAAAAAAGAAAAAAAGAAAGAAAACCCTTTCAATTAAGCTTTCTTCCCTAGGGAAGATGTAACGGCAAAGTGGAGAGAGCTTATTACAGAATCATTTAGCAGCCAGAAATTTCATTGATAATTTTGTTAATGTGACTCCTTGGTTTCCTTTTCAGAGGCCCACTATGAATTTCTCAGCTGATATCTTTAATAGTTAATGGGTGCACCTGAAAATCAAGCAATATTGTACCATTTGAGTAATAGTGAGTAAATGGTTCTTTTCTACAGGACGGCATTTGTCAGCTTATCTTTTTCCTAATAATGAATACCTCATCATTTCCAATTTCCTAATCAAATGCTTCTACATCATCTTTAGGCAGAAACAGATCCAGCTGCATCTATTCCATACTCTTGGCTTCAATTATATCAAATTATCCAACCTACTACAGGTCCTTAGGTTCTCTTTTGCTCTGAGACATAGGCCTGATGCACCTCTCCGGAAGCTCATGATTGCCAGCCATTCAGAACAAGTCTGTTGTAAATAAACAGAGAATCATAGAGCGCACTAGGCTAAATTTACAGTTTTGAAAAAGCCTTTAGAATAGCTTTCCTTCTAAATTTTGGCACTATCAGGTAATCTCAAGTATTTTTTTTTTCTCCCTGCCCCTTCTCCCTGAAGCACACATATACCTACCTCAATGCTGTGTGGCATTGCTTCAGAGTTGAGGATTTCCACTGCAATGCTAAAAACTAAATGCAGCCATGCTTTGGCTATAAAATACTAGATAGTTAATTTTTCATAGATGATATATTGTATGGATTGACCAGACGCATCAGGCTTCCCACACATTGCCATATTTTATTTTATTCAACTAGATATCTAGCTGAAAGAGGATGATATGTGAAATAGTGAACACTCCTTGGGGAAACCCAGTATTGTCACTTTCTGTCATATTTGGCTGAAACTTTACTATTTCTTATGCCTCTAGTCAGATGAACTTTGGAGTCAATTTTTTTTTTCTTTTCTTTTTTTGTTAAATTTATTATGGTGACATTGATTAGTAAAAATTACATAGGTTCCAGGTATACAACTCCACAGTACCTTGTCCATATGTTACAATATGGGTTCACCACCCAGAATCAACTTTCTTTTCATTACCATATATTTAGCTCCTCCTCCCTCCTCTTCCACCTCCCTCCCTCCTTACTCTCAGGTAACCACTGAACTATTGACCAAGTCCATGAGGTTTTGTTTCTTTGTTGCTTTGTTTTATATTCCACATATGAATGAAGTCATATGGTTCTTAGCTTTTTATGTCTGGCTTATTTCACTTAGTGTGATGATCTCAAGTTTCATCCACGTTGTTGCAAATGGAAGTATCTCATCTTTTCTTATAACTGAGTAATATTCCATAATATATACGCTGGATTCAATTTTTTAAGTAAAAATTCTTATCTTTATACTTTGAGGCCTGATCTGTCTGTCTCCTATCTCCTTCAATTTCAGCTTCTTTTGAGTTTTGATGCTCTGTTTTTTCTTCTAAGTTTTAAAAAGACCTCTTTTCTCCACTAAAGGAAAGAGAGCCCAGACTCACTGCTGGACATCCAAGATGACTCAGGATTCCTTCTCTTACTAACACGTGTTGGTGCCCTTTGATGTCAGAGGCCATGCTTTATACCCCCTATATTGCTATTACCTCGCACAGTGTACAAAATAGGCATGATGCATGGTTTCTAGATGAATGAGTGAGTGAATGAATGAATGAATGAATAGCTGATTTTATAATTCAGTTTAACTTCTTTCATTCAAACTATATTCCAAATGGGACTGTATCATCTCAAATTTCTGTCAAATATTCTAAATACTAAGTTCAGTGTAGTGCATATAACTATTGCTCAGTGAGTGTTTAGTGAGAGCAAAATATGATATATATTTTGGAGCCCAGTCATAGAGAAGCCAAAATTTGGCAAACAAAATTTCAAAATTCATGTTCATTCCAATTAGTCAAGTGAAGGAATGGAGTTTTATCCTGAAGACTAACCATTGATTCAATAGATAGGTTATTATGATTACTCTCCATTGGACCTCCTATGGTGGGAGCTCCTATAACATTCCAGAAATGGAAAAATCTTTGGAAAACTATTTGTGTTTCTTGAAATGTTAAAATGGAAACTTTCCTCTTTAGAGAATACTATTGATCCAGTTCAACAGATATCCACTATTCCCTCAAACATTTATTGAAAACCTTGTATGTGACATGAGTTGGAGATAAATGTGAAACTGGCAATTCTTTGAAATTGCTTATAATTTGGTAGCCAAGCGTAGAAATAAAGCACAATACAATATGGTAAATTCTACAGTAGAAACAAATATAAGGAGCAGAGAGGTAACAGAGACAGGGGAGTAATTAACTCCATGTAAAGCATTAGGGAAGGCTTCCTAAAAGAAATGGCTCTGAGTTGGAATTCAGCCATGACAGCAGGTTTTCTTTTTTGGATGACTATCATGAGTGAAAACTGCCCCCGATATGCTTGATTTATTTATTCATAAAGCAGTGTCTCATTGTAAGGAATAAACTTAAAAATCAAAGATTTGAAAAGCCTTTAACTCCTCACTATAGTACTTAAATCCACCTGGATATTCTATGGTTTTTGTGATACCTGAGAAACAGAGCTGAATCAAGCTCTACTATATTATTGGATTTATATATGTGAACATAAGGCTAATATAATTGATGCTGCTAATTTTTTTATGGTTTCATAAATAGTGCTATCACTAACACTTTTTAAAAGTAAGGAAAAGAGCTCATATGTGCTGGTAGAAGTTCAATGTATTTTATAGAATACTGCTATTCTTGATATAGCCTACAGTATGTGACTTTTCATAAAAACTTAATGAATTTCTAGGTTTGTCAGCTGTTTCCAAGCAGATGCACTCTGCTAATCTAATGGAAACATTCTAAGCCCAGATCCCGAATATCAATAGTTTTTAGTATTGCAAATTAGTTTGTCTATTGGGTAAATTGGATTGTTTGGTTCTTGATAAAAAGTAGCAAATAATTTTGTATGGATGTTTTATGTTTAACTGCCTTGCCTGGCTCTGATGCTTATATTTTTCCTTGCAGAGTTTTAAGTTGAATGTAGACAGTCATTGTGCTCTCAAGGAAGCTGTGGAGGAAGAAGGACACCAGCTTCTTGAGCTCATTGCATCTCACAAAGCAGGTAAATCCTCCTGAAATATTGCAAGTCTTTATGTCTCCAGACTATTAAGAATGAAAAAGCATTGCTGTAAATTACTGCATATATTCACCTCCTTATGTATTATTAATATTTACATTATCAGATTGACCTTCAGGATTTATAAATGTTTCATATACTGCATACAATGCTGTGATACTTGTAAGATGAAATACTGCCTCCAAATGGTCTGTTCATTTTATTTGGGGCTTGCTGATCGCTTGAGTTTCAATTGAAATCACATTCCTGAAAACTTCACATTGACATGCTTTTTGATATAGGTGCTCTGGAAATAACATTAAGATAATGAATAGGAACTGTGCATATGGTTATAATGCATATGCATTGAGGTACTTATAGATAGCATTACAGATATAATCCTGGCAGTCTAGAGATACCTGATAATTTCCTTGCCAATTCACACACATGAATGTTTTTGCATGTTCTTTGATGGCCATTGTACATTAGCAGAGTTTTGGCCTTAAACCAATTCTTACCCCAGTTTTAATATATTTATAAGGAACAGATTATAAATAAAAAATAGTTTTGTCATTTGGTTATACTTATCCTGGTAGTAGAAGACTATAAAACAGAATGAATTACAATTTGACTATTGCTTTGAGCTTACCACAGCTAAATAAGAAAAGAGCAGCATTAATTGGATGTGCTAATGCTAGAGACTGCTGTCTTAATTCTGGCCCATTTACTGTATTTCTCATTGAATTAACTTTACCTATTTCTATATATCTTTCTGATCATTATTAAGTCTCTACACAGGGCCTTTTATTTGTAACGTGAAGTTGTAGTTAACAATTTTTATACATTGTGATTTTCGTTCCACATGCATTTTTTGTCAGTATACTCAATACAAGACAACTCCAAACCATAAATCTATGTGGATGTACCATATGTGTGTCCTTATGCCTTATGTCAAGTCAAAATTTCCTAGTCTCTATTCTGCATGACAAATGCTAATATGGCAGATGATGGTAATGTTCATTTAAACTTATGTTTATTGTTTGAAATAACATTTAATTTGCTAAATAAAAATAATAATGGAACAAATGCAGTCAAGTCCATAACCTCTGCTTTCCCCTATTTTGGAGAAGGACTCAAGGACATGCTGCGAATGATTGCAAGTCAGTGGAAGGAGCTGCAGAGGCAAATCAAACGGCAACACAGCTGGATTCTCAGGGCTCTGGACACCATCAAAGAGGAGATCCTGGCTACTGATGTGTCTGTCGAAGATGAGGAAGAGACTGGAAGCCCCAAGGTAAGTGGCTTGAAGTTTGCCTTATTCCTTCTTAACGGTTTTTTCTTTTCAACTAGATGCCACTGAAGTTTTCTTTCCACCCCTAAGGCTTTTTGTTTCTACTGCACACAGTTTATATATCTACATATAGATAGGTATATGTAAATAAAATAAAATGGCAGTTTAAAATAAAAAAAAAAAATCCTAAAACTTCTAATTTTTTTAGGGACAGGTTATTTTGTGAAAAATGTCAGGGTAGGAGAGAGAGAGAAGTTTAGGGGTAGGAGAAAGGGGCATAAAACATTTAGTAAACAAAACATAAAGCATCTTAAACATGAATAATCAGAATGGTTTTAAATTGTTTTGTTGCAACTATAAATCACTATAATCAGTGCAATCACTCAGCTCTGACATCCATTAGCCGCTTGGTTACAGCAAATTAACAAAGAAGAGAGAAAGTGATTCATTATCTCATTCCTGTTAATGACTATCAGATGCATTGCCTAATTAGGGGATGGTCATTGTAGTGGGAAGAAGGTCATATGCTTTGCTACAAATCTTTTTGCTCTGAGTGTAAGTTCTCCATAATGGTGCATGCACCGAATACAGCAAGTACCTTAAAAATGAGTATTGACATGTTTGGTTATCCATTTTAGGTTTACAAAATAACCTGTAAGGCATATGCAGTTAAGCTTTAAATGAGGCACCTTTTAATACAGTGTTTTAAAGGTATCTTTGGACGCACAATGTGAGAAATAATTTTTTAAATTTGATATTTTAGGGTAACCTCTCTGTTGTTTTGTATTTGTTTTTTTTTTGTGTGTGTGTGGAAGTCAATCCAGAAAACCAGTCTCATAATAGACTCGGCATTGGAACATATTGTATCATGGGGGAGACAGATTTAAGAGTTCATGGGTTCTATTCCTGGCATGGACAAAGTAATTAAATTATCATCAAATCACACTCATTCAGCATCATGTGGATTGGCATTGTGCTAAATGTGTATAGAGTGAGTTAAACAAACGCTTTGCCCTCTTAGACTCGCATTCCTAAGTGCTTGCCGAGGAGAAACTGAACCTGCCTGGCAATGGTGAGGCCATTCAGCCAGTGAAGAGCTTGGACGATTTATAGCTTTGGAACCTCAAACAACAACTTTTAACTTATTTGTTGGAAACTGAGGATGAAACGATGAGCTCAGTTCCACTTAAAGAAGTTTCCATAGAAGAGGTCACATTTCAGGAAGTACTTGAAGGAAGGACGTGAAGTGGCTTGGCACATGAGCACATATTTTAGGTAGTGGTGTGATGAAAGGATCAAAGCTGGAACTAATAACTTGGAATGGAGGGTCTACCCAGCAGATGTCTCAGGGCAGACGTGGAGCTCTTTTAAGAAGCAGACAGCAGTTGATTGGACTAATGCTTTGGCTTGGACAGTGATGACGAGAAAAGACACAACTAAAAACTCTGTTGTGTTTTATTTACTTAACAAATATATACTGAGTGCTTACTTTTTAAAAGATATTCGGGAGGGGAAGCTGGGATGGCTCAGTGGGTTAAGCGTTCACTTTGCAGCGCCTGGGACCAGGGATCGAATCCCGGCCCCGGCCTGTGCAGACCCATATGCTGAACTGGAGAGCTCCCCCAGTTCAGTTCTCTCTCTGTCTCTGTATCTCTCTCTCTCTCTCTCTCTCTCTCTCTCTGTCAAAACAAATAAATAAATAAAATATTAAAAGATATTCGGAATTGAATACATTCTGCACACCAAACACTGTTCTCCAGCACTTCTGTGTATTCTGCCATTTAATTCCCACAACAAACCCATAAGGTAGTCCTTTTATAGTTCCCAATGAAGAAAATAGAGGCCAGAAAAGTTTAGTAGCTTGCCTAAGATCATACAGGTACTAAGTAGCAGAGTTAGACTTTGAATCTGAACTCTGGCCATAGAGCCCATTTTTATCACCGCTGAGAACACTGCCTTGCTGGCACTGCTTAGGTGAGGGTATGGTGATGAGCAGTTAGCCTCATTACCATGCAGATCAGATGTCTTGTTTTAAATGGGACAGGAAACAATAGTACGGTCCCATTTCAAATGGTATGTATAGTCAGCCTACTGACAGACACCCAGTGTGACTAGGCTGACCATATTTGAAACAGGACAGTACTGTTGTTTTCTGTTCTGTTAAAATAGGATTTCTTGTCAGCCTACTCAGTATCTGTCTTGTAGAGCTCATGATGAAGTGGCAAGGCATACTTAATAATTATGCCTTTATAGACTGTGATGTGCTGTGAGAGAAAAGAAAAGGGAGCAACCAGAAGTTGGGCTGAGAGAAGTGACTATGATCAGGACATCAAGGAGTGCTTGTCTCAGGAAACAATGTTCTATGAGCAGGCCAGTGCCATTAGAGAGACAGGGAGGAGAGTACAAAGGAAGCTCAGTGGCCCGTTATCAGCAAAAAACGAAGGTTTTGGAATCACAGGAAAGTGAAATTATTGATAAAAACCTGTTCTTGGTTGTAGTGTGGAGCATGGAGCACGTGAGGTTGAGGAGGCACCAAAGTGGAACTGTAGAGATGGTGCTAATCACGTAAATTAATAACAAATCTATGTTGAAAATCAGTAAGCTCTGTTTTCCAGGGCCAATTTGAATCTGACACTCTAAAATCAGCTCTCATTTTGTAGGAAGGTATTGAGATGGAATAAAGAAGACAACCCAATGAGGGGAATGTTCATATTATCAAAAGTGAGACAATATCAGAATTTCTCAAAAAGAGGACTACCTACCAGTGCCCCACCTCAGATGGATCAGAACCGTTTGGGTGGGGCCCCAGAATCTGCATCCCACATGCTCCCAGGAAACCACTGCCCAGGCTACATTATTTTTGTGTAGCCAGGATCATCACACAACATCAAAGAGATAAGAATTTAAATATTAGGAGGACAAATAAACACATCTGATTCTTAATGATTTGGGTGCTGTACTTCTAAACAAACAACAATAAAAACTCTATTTGAATTATCCTCAAAGTACAGATGTCTTCTATAAGTCACATCAGTTTACAAAGAATAACTGAAGTGTTTTTCTAATTAATAATATTTGTATTCTGCAGCGCTTCATGCCACACTATGCACTCAGTACATAGCTCTGAGAAGAGGCTTTTGTAGGTATCTACAGATATGGAAACTGAGAGTTTCCATATCTGAGAGTGCTGAGAGTTTAAGAATAACATAGCAGAGCCCCAGGCTTCTACTTTCCAAGTAATTTTTGTTTCTTCCAGTCTGGGATGAATTATCTCTAGACAAACTCATCCTTAGTCACGGGAGAAGGTGAAATCAGTTTTAAGACAAAGAAAATACATTAATAAATTTAAGCTTAGGAAACTATGTACGAATCAAAATGATTTTTAAAAAAATTTGTTTAATGGTTATGAACCACCTGCCTTAGTCCCTTAGGCAAACACAAAGAATAAGAGAGGTTCTCAGACTCTGAAGTCAGATTGCCTAAGTTCAACTCCTAACACTTATTCACTATGTGATCTTAGAAAAATTAACTAAACTTCTCTGTGCCTCAGATTCCTCATTTATAAAATGTTGGTAATGTTAATATCTATCTCAAAGGGTTGTGATGCAGATTAAAGAGCAGACATATCTAAAGTGCTTATAACAGTGCCTGACATGTAGTAAGTCCTAGATAAGGGTAAATGTATAAGCCTTCATATTCTTGTGGTAACCACAGACAAATAATTATAATAGAACCTGATAAATACTCTCATAGAGAGACATACAAAATTATATGAGTACACAGAGAAGAAATAAGTAACCCAACTTGGGGGTGATATCAAGGAAAGATTTATAGGGTATGAGATGTTTTAAATGGGGGCAGGTGTTAGATTTTTGTCAAGATGAAATAATGGATAGTGAGAAGAACATATGAAAAGATCTAGTAGTGTAAAAATATATTGATTGGTGTGGTTGGAGCCCAGGATCTTGTGAATGATAATTAGGTCAGCTTGACACAGTCTGCACAAAGGCTCACAGTGTGATGAAAGTGACCCTTAATGGCCAGTGAGTTGAGCAACAACTCCTCTAATGTCTCCAATTGACACTACCTTAGCCAGAGTGAGATCCCTGTATAGCAGGCCTGGGCAGACTATTTCAGGGCAAGGGCCACTTCTCCAGCTATTGTTGACCACTAGCTATCTATTTTATTATTCAGATGGTCCCTCCAAAATTTCTTGGTGGTCTACCTGTGGACCACAATAGATGTCTTGCCCAGATCTGCAATAAGGAATATATCTCATATTACTTTTAAACAGATATTTTTCTTACCTTATTGCACTAAGAAGAGCAAGCTTAAATAGGTTACCCTGAGATTCTCTAAGACTGAAAGATGGATTTGACTTGTTACCTGTCATGTCAGTCTGTTACCAGGTTTAGGTGCTGCTTGCAGCCTCCAAAAATTGAGAGACAAATTTGGTGGAAAGAAAAGTAGGTTTATTCAAAATGCTGGCATTCTGGGAACATGGTAGAAGCCTGCCCAAAGGCCATCTCCCCATTTCCCCTATGGCCAAAAGACTTTTTAGACAGGTAAGAAGAGGCAGAACAAAGGAAAGGGGGAGGTGACCCAGCAATTTTTAGGCCATATGAACAAAAAAAGAAGGTACTTCCCAATGATTTTAGGGATTAAAGTGGATCTTTTGAATGTTGAAAAGATTTCTTTCACATCATTGTAAACAGAGTCATTGAAACTGGTATGTGTAGAAAAGGGTAGGGGAGGAAAGGAGGCACCAAATATATGGTGATGGAAGGAGAACTCTGGGTGGTGAACATGTAGTACAACACATAGCTGATATAATGTAGAATTGTACACCTGGAACCTATGTAAATTTTGCCAACCAATGTCACCCCAATACATTTAACAATAATAAGAAACAAAAGAAACTGGTATGTACAGCCACTCCTCACTTAACGGCTTTCCTGTTTAACAACTGCTCAGACTTATGACATAGGGAGTCCCCTTTTTCTGTCTTTGTCTCATTCCAGCAGTTAGTAGTCACCACATGAAGGGTTCACAGTCGCACAAGACTACGTATTTTGTTTATAAGTGTGGGGTTGTGTGATAACCATTGGCACCATGACACATCACAAGACATCTGCCTTTAAGCTCCTTGATTATCAAACAACTCACTAAACAACCTAGTCCTAGGAACAGAATCCTGTTAAGTAAACAAAAACTGACATGCATAGTAAACAGAGTCTATTGAAGCTGTATTACAGAGGGAAAGAAAGATAAGAAAAATGTTTTAAAAGGTTTTGAGCAAAATTACATTGTTGAATTGAACCAAACTTAGGGTGTTAGATCCTGAAAATAGAGGTCATCCTTACAAGTCCTCTTTCCATGACTGACCTTGCACAGGTCGTGTACGAATTGTGCTATGAAATGCATCTCCAAGCATAGCAGTTATGATCATCTATTTCATCTTAGACCTAAAAGAGGAACTAAAATTAAAACATCATAAAAAATAACTCCAGAATTCATCTTAGGTTTACTTCAGAAGCCACTGGGAACTTGAGAAGCATAATAGAAAATCTAAGGAATATATCTAGGGGATATTTTCTTTTTTTGCCTTGTTTGAGAGACTATAGAAAAGGACTTGGTCTTAGAAATTGTGTAAAAAAGGAAGATAGGAGGAAATTCAAAGACTCTGGGAAACTTCTCCCCTAGGACTTGGCAGCATACCTTATTTGTTGTATTTTATTTTTTTTTAAAGTGTTTTCCAAGGACTGTGAGATCTTTTATACATGGAAATAGAGAACAGAATTAACCAATTCTAGAAATAGAGCTTTAGCACTCACATCCAAGAATTGAAAATGTGCTTGTAACTATACATTTTATTTTAAGATAGATTGGAGAAAGTTTATCACCTCAACTAGATTTTCAGTATGTCAAATTTCAGTATGTTAAATAGTGTATAGCTGGAGCAGTTTCAAAACTCAGTGAATATCTTAAGTCCTAACAAGACTACATTTGACTTTTGATCTTTCAAGCCAAAAAACAAAAATCCTGAAAGTAAGAGGCATTCTTAATTTTGCACATTGCCAACTCTATAACGTTCTCATCCTTTATTTCTTTATGTTTCACCTACACGGTGGCATCATTACCGTTGTTTTAAAATCAAGACCAGGATTTTCCCACATGACATCATTGAAAACACACAGCACTGGTACTTCTGCCCTCTTTAAAGAAACGGATACATTTCCAATAACAAAGAATGGTTGAAGAGTTTATTGTAAATTCAGAAAACTTCACAGCTACTAGAAAGGTGACCTAGCCCAAGTTTCAACCAACATCTTCATTTCCTTAGTGAAAGGAAAGGGCTTGCTGGTTTGAACTCTAGGGTTGTACTTATTTCATCTGTCTTCTTTGAGGTACTTAGATTGAAGTCTTCATTCCTTTGGAAATGGATATCAGACTGAAGGTCATCAATGTTATCTGTTCAGCAATAGCACAAGAGCAAGCTTAAGGACATTTCTTAAGTATGTTTGTTCAGCCCTACAAATGACCGTTTTAGATATTGACTGAGAAGGGACACATGCATGGCCTCTGACTTGGGCTTGTTACCAACAACCTGACATTTCTTGAGAAGTTAAGATAAAGCAAATTTAATGTTAAGTGCACATTTTGTTTGTTTGCCAGACACCCAATCTGAAACCCTGTTTTTGTGCCAGAGAATTACAGGTAATTTTCTTTAACAGAAGGGAGTGAAAGAAGCTGATTTTGGAAGCACCTTTGTATTCTACTTTCTCTGTATTATATAGTGCCTCTTGGATAATATAGTGCAGCTGGATATTATTATCCTGGGGTGGAATTTGATCCTTATTTTTTCAAACTTTGGTGAGACAAAGCATTGTCGCTTCATTCTTTTCTTCATTGGCTCAAAAGGGAATATAGCTAGCATGTTCTTTAATATAAGATCTTCAGAAATAGCATCAAGGTAATGAATAGGAATTGCACTTATGTGTTGTTAGTCCCATATGCTTTGACATATACATGTATAATATAAAGAATGACTTGAGCTACTTTACTCTCTTCCTCATGCAAAATAAATAAATAAATAAATAAATAAAAAAGCATAGGTCTATGTTGTCCAAGGACCTAGAATTGATATAGTAAGATCAAATTATTCCCAAAGTAGTAGAAAAAAAGACAACAGGCAAAGGCCTGGTCGTTATTTATTGAGTGCTGTCTAAGAGCTCAGCCCAGTGCTGGGCCAGATGTGAGGGAAGACATGCTTTTCTGCTCAGTGGTCTTACCATCTCAGTGTAAGCACACAGTGTAACATCTTGTCTAACGTAAATTGGGTTATCTTAGATCTAGAATAATAGATCACCTAAGATTCAGATAATCTTAATTAGGATGTTGGCAGATTGAAATGAAATGGGGTTCTTGATGCAAGCAAATGAGTAGTAAATGTTTTACCAATTCCACCTCTTTGGTGCAGAATTCTTCCTGAAAGGCAGTATCCTAGCCTGCCCTTTCCTGCCCAACCATACCAACATAGTCCTGATATGCAGTACCTAGGGAGAGCTCTTTCTTCCACTGTAGATTCTTCAATAGTCCTTTTGTTGTTGTTGTTATTGGAAAGGCAACTTTTCTTCAAATGTGTTTTTGAAAGACAGAAACAAAAGTGAGTTATTTTCTCTGAAGATCAGTTGTGGTTACTAAATTTTTGATAGAATCGAATATAGATAGTTTCTCTAATCTCCTGGAGGCACTTACATTAGCATATTATCAGATTTGTGGGTGGATCCAAGATGAGGAATTTTTTTTAATGGTCTACCACTCTAACGAGGTGACTGAAAAAATGGTTGAGATGATAAAATATGTACGAGTTGACCTTGGATAGTTAATGACCAACCCTATCATGATCTATTTGATATGTAAGACCATTGCTTATCTTGATTTTTTTACAATATTGTTCCATTGCTAGTGGTTCTGAGGGTGGAAACATTTGGCCCAGCAAGAATCTGGAGTGAAATTCTTTGATGTCTGTTTAACAGGGTGGAAATGTCATTGTAGTCTATTCTTTTTTTCTTATTTAGTCAAAGAGTGCCTATTCTCTGAATCTATAATACCTAGAGTTATGAAGGTATATAGTATTTGGATACAAAGTTATATCCTGTGAAAACAATACTCTTTTATTAGAACTCCTGTTTTGTAACTCAGCCTGATCTATTTTGAAGATAATAAATACAGTATAGACATTACAGGGAATTTTTGATATACAGTGGAAATCAACATTTAAAAAATATTTGTTTTTAAGCACAAAATGGAAGGCAAAATTCAGAATTGCTTCTAAAACAACCAAAAGCCCTTTGAATTTAATAAGTAAATTCTTTGAAGGTGTGAAACAATGACCTCAGTGTGTGATGTACACTTTTCCCCCCAGAATGTGTTGTTTCTGGCAGGGCACCGAACTGAGCTCGGGGAGACCCCCGCTAAAGGGATTACTTTGCTCTGGCTCTTGTGTTTATTGAGTCACCTAGGACTTCTTATAAAACAGCAACTTTCAAATGTACACACACCTGCACTCGACACCCTGAATACTCCAAACGCTTGTTTAACTGTTCTCACACCCAGAGTATCTCTCCCACCCAGTGAGGTCAACAAGTGTTGAGATCTCCACTTTCTGCTTTTTCTTTCTCCATGGAAATCAGTTGGAATATAGCCATTTATCTGGTTCTGATGGTAACAGAGCTGGAGATATTTTTCAATGTACTATAGTACTCTTTGCCACCAGGAATCACAGAACATTCCTACTTTTACCTCCTACTGAGCCTAAATGAAGGTTAATGAAAACATTGATAGGTTGGAAATCCTTCTGGGACCCATCTCAATGCAGCTTCCTGGTCATTTTCCGGGGTTGGGGTTGTGGCTTCTCATCTTTATATGGTTGACCCTTGAAGAACGTGGGTTTGAACTGAGCATGTGAACTTATATGTGAGTTTTTTCCCAATAAATATGTATAGTACTGTAAATGTAATATATTCTCTTATGATTTTCTTAACTATATGTGATTTCTCTATCTTTAATGTCAGAATACAGTATATAATACATATAACAGACAAAATATGTGTTAATTAATTTTTATGTTATTGGTAAGGCTTCTGGTCAACAGTAGATTTTTACTAGTTAAGCTTTATGGAAGCCAAAGGTTATATGTGGATTTTTGACTCTGTGAGAGGGGGTGTTCATCCGTCCAACCCCTGAACTGTTCAGTGGTCAACTGCTGTACTCAGTTGTCCTGCAGAGGCCCATACTTGGTTAGGGTTGCCCCTTGAGGGCTAAGAAAGACCATGGATCTTGCTGAGTGAGAAAGGTAGGGGGATAAAAGGAGCCCTAAAGCAAGAGACTAAGACAAAGAAAAGAGAAGTGAAGAGAGAGACTGATCAGAGGAAGAAGGATTAAAAAGGAAGTATGTATCCCGTGAAGTTAGCTGCCCAACTCTATTTCATGGACATTAATGTTTTCATGTGTCTTTCTTAGTCTTTCCTCTCTCTAGCTCTAGAAATCAAAGCCTGAACAACTTTCTTTAATTTTGTCATCTTCCATATTGTTGTGTAGCCATGTGTGTATGTGTGTGTGTATGTAACATGCATGTGTGTGTGTTTATAACACCTTTTTTAAATGGGGTTAGCATTTATAGCAGGCTTACTATGGTCCAAGTTTGTGTCAGGCCTTTACCTGGATTGTCTTATTTATTCTTCTCAATAATACTTGACAGTCATAGCTCCTATTATTTTCACTTTACCTATGGAAAAACTTAGGGTCCAAATACATATTAGATATTCCAGCTTATTCAGAGTCTTTTAAAAAACTTTATGTGAGAGAATAAAAGCCAAACTCCTTACCCTGTCATTTGACTCTACCTGCTTAGTCGAGATTCATGTCACTGTTTTATTTTACAAATGCTCTAGTTAGTTACTTCACCATCTTCCAAATGTATTTTTTCTCTTTGCTTTTGTTCCAGGCTTTTCTTATTCTTTCTATCTATACTGGTCTTATCTATCCTTAAAATCAGTAAATGTTGAATACGTAACTACACTGTTATTTCATAGCTCTGGAAGGAACACTATATCTCTCCTTGCTCACTGCCCAGCAATAGAGACAGGCATGCACACATGTAATTCTAAATTAAGGCAGACTGTTTCATAAATACTATAATGAGGCACAAAAGAGTTAGAGATATTGGGGAAGGGGACATTATTTCAATCTTATGGAGTCTGAGAAGGTTCCTCCCACTTGTAAGAGTAGATGGGGATTGTGGAGGTCTCTAATGTTCTGATAAATTGTTAACAGGAAGATACAAGAGGGAGAACATCTCAGGCAGAAGAAATAACATGGTCAGAAGTATAGAAAAGGGAAACTATTAGAAACGTCCAGAAAATGATGAACAGTGAAAGTTGGGCTCTCTTGAGCATAGAGTGCCCACGTGTTTATGGGAAAGGGTGAGGACCTAGTGGAAAATGAAGCCTAAAAACTTTGAACTATATACTGGAGAACTTTGAATACCAGTTGAAGGGTTTATATTTTACTAGTATGCCATGAATATTTTTAATGATTGAATTTAGTCATAGAAAACAGGTGGCAAAAGTAGGATGAGAGAGGAAGGAAGAGAACCTAATACAACTAAAGGCTGCTAAAGTTAAGCAGTGGCTGTGATAGTATAATAAAAAAGTAGAAGTGATATTATGGAAGAAGAAATATTAGGATTTGGTATTAGGGAATGGAGGGCTGAAGAAAAAGTTGATGATGACTCAAAGGACTTGAGCATGAGTGAATGGTTTTACCATTAATTGAGGTTGGACATATTTTGAAAGCAAAGTACAGTGACTTTGATGTCCAATTAATAAGAATATTTGGGTGTATAACCTGGGCATAAATATTTTTGTAACCTCTTCAGGTGATTCCAAAGTACAGGTAAGTTTGAGAACCATGATTTAAGACTAAGAGAAGCCTGAAAATCACCTATGTGGTTATGTGCAATACCAAGTAGAAAATACAAGCCTGAAGCTTGGAGTGGGGGGCCAATGCTAAGGATATAGGTTTGTCCGTCCTAATAGAAATAGCAACTATAGGCTTGGAAGTTGATAACTATTGTGTGAGAATAATGTAGAGGTATGATAGAGCCTTCAGAGATGTTTAGAGTAACCAAGAGCAAGGATGCCATATTAAAATTGGGGATGAAGTGAGAGTCTACGTGCTCAACAGTGAAGCTTCCAGCCTCTGCCTCCCAGAATCCTGGCATCTGGGGGATAGTAGGGCTGTAGGCCAAAGAAAGTTTTCAGGGGATGGAGGTGATCGTAGGCTGTTTATGGCTAAATAATAGGACTAGTTAAAAAGGGACAGTTGAAGAAGATAGTTTTAAGAAGGATGAGAAAGAAAATTAATTGGCACAATAATTCAGAAGAGGGAGAGGAAGTAAATCAGGAGGATCTGTGAGTTTTAAGAAGGGAGGATATGTCTTATGAGATAGGAGAGTATAAAGGATGTTGGGTGATAAGCAACAATAAATAGGAAAGAAGCCAAAATTTTAGAAAAAAGGCAAATTTACCATCATTAGTCAGTGAGGCAATTTAAATAGAGGGAAGGTTGAAGGTGAGTAGGGATTGGAGAACAAGAATGGAATTCAAATCCCACCCTCCCAATAGGGCTTTCTCACAATTTCCAGTCCTAAGTGATTTCTAAACCCTTTAAATTGCATACATTTTCTATTTGTACCTCACATTTGGAGATTAATCACACACCGCTTTGTGATGCCATTTTCATTGTTGTCTTGAACGTCCATTTATGTCTTTTATAGTTAACATTTAAGGTGCTTCCTCTCCATGACTGCAACACCTCAGGACAGTAACAGTTATACATCCTGAACTTCTTTGTTTTACTGGCTTTAAACATTTCAATTAAAATAAATATATTTTGAGGGAAGCTGGGATGGCTCAGCGGGTGAAGCACTCGCTTTGCAGCCCCAGAGTCTGAGGATCGAATCCTGGCCCCAGCCCAAAGGGACCCATATGCTGAACTGGGGTGTGCCCCTAGTTTGGTTCTTGCCAGGGCCTATGTGGGAGGCTCATTACTCAGTTCCCTCTCTGTGCAGCCCTGTGCCCACATTTGGAATGAAACTATTTGGAAAACTGATGCTGTCAACTATGGAGACTGCTCTGGGCCCTCTCCCTTCTTTCTGTCTCTCTCTCTGTCAAAAAACAACAACAACAACAATAAAAAACAACTTAAAAAATATATTTTGTTTAATTTGATAATTAAATTGACAAATAATATTGATGGTTGATTTATAATATTATTAAAGCTAAAGGCAGAACTTCATTTTATCTTTTATTTCATGATACTTTCTTTATCTTAGCTGGGTAAATAATGGCAACAATCCTGTCTTACCATCTATTCTTTCTTTCTACAATTCTTTCTCATTTCCTATGCCTCTTGATATTTATTATAAATAAAATAATTTAAAAAAAGTGATTTTTCCTATTCTCTCCAAATCACTAGCAATATGGTCAATAATATTGCCATAGCATGGTACAGTGTCAGATGGTTTGCTGGACTTGTCATGGTGATCACTTCTTTAGGTGTATGAATGTTGAGTAACTATGGTATATACCTGAAACTAAGATAATATTGTATGTTAGCAATATTTTAATAAAAGTCTTTAAGAATATGGAAAACTGCGATTTTATTATTTTTATACTTTCTTCTGTCAAGTCAGTTGGTTAATTATTTTAATAGATTGTTAGATTTCTCTTAAAAGTTTTTATTTAAACAAACTTGCTGAAAGAATATACTCTGAGTTGCTTGTTTGAAAGAGATTAAGAACATCTAATGTGACTTAGCGGCTGACCAGCATGCTGGTTGATGAAATTTGTAGTCTGCTCTAAAGCTCTCTAACAAGATTAGGTGAAATTGAACCCGAGCAGGTAAAGGTCTCTAAATTGACATAAACTCAAAGGGCAGAACTAAGTCATACTACTATTTGGATCTTTAACAAAGTCTAATCTCTGACATATCATATTTGGTGCACTATACTCTGTGTACATATACACATCCTTCTAGTAAATGATGAATGTGGCTTAGCTAATATAGTTTATACTCTTCTAGGAAATATGGAGTTGGGGAGTTCTGTTCTATAGAATGACTGGGATCACTTCTCTGGAATACAGCCTCCATAAAACACATACTCATGTGTTTTTCTAAACCACTTGGTCAAATTTATTTCCCTGCTGTCATTCATTTGATGCCTCTTCTGACTATCATTAGATAGATGGGGGCGAGGGGTACCTAATTTTATTGGATAGGTCCATCTGGATAAAACCAATAAATAAAGTCAATAAATTTTGATGGGAATTTCTGGTCCAGTTGTGAGATCAGAAAGAAATTAGTGAAGTTTTATCAACATATTTGAACTTTAGTACTCATCTGAACCTTTGGAAGTTTATTCATAGTTTGAGGACTATGTATTTTGAATTAAGAGGAATTTTGAAAAACTGCTTTTAATCTCAGCTCTTTTCTTTTTTTCCAGCCCCTCAAGACCAAAATTTTCATTTATTTCCTAATTGGAAGTAAACTAATAACCATCTAATACAAACTTGTGATTCTGATGCTAAGCAGACTCAATAGTATTAGTGATATTGGCTGTTGTACGATGAGGACATCCGCCTTAACATGCTGCAGTTTATTCTGTTACTCAAGACTTAGGGGATACTGGCTAGCTTAACAGGTTGAGCTCTTCCCTTGCAACTGTGAGGTCCCGGGATGGATTCCTGGCCCCAGTGCATGTAAACCTTCATGCAGAACTATTGTACAACTGGTAACTGCTGGGATGGCAGCAAAGATTCTCGCCTTCCATGAGTGAGGCTCCCGTTTTGGTTCCAGTCCCACATCCACCTGTGTGGAATGAAACCATGTCACAACTAACAATTCACAACTATAGAGACTGCTCTGGGATGTCCCCGCTTTTCTCTCTCTCTCTCTCTCTCTCTCTCTCTCTCTCACACACACACACACACACATGCACACCTCATACAATAAAATAAAATGTAAAAAAAAGACTTAGGGGATTCCAGAATCTGGCCTGTTTTATTCTTAGCAAGTGCTTTTTCACTGACCTCAATTTTTGATCACATGTTGTTTCTTCTCGTCACAAACTTTTCTAAGAATTGCATATTTAGAAAATGGCAGCTTTCTGGGCCCCACTACCCATTCTCATTAAATGAGACTTGAAGTTCTTGTATGATTTTTTTTTTCTCCCAAGTAAATTAGACTAATATGACTCAAGAGAACAAAAAATGCATTTTTGAAAATTATCATTAGTTTTATTAATTTTTATTTCTTTTAGAATGAAATGAAAACATCTCAGATCCTAATAACTGAGAATTTTATAACTATTACTGTTAACCAGTAATTGAAAATTTTTCTCCAATTTTGGTTGAAGTCTAAGAATTAACTGTATAATGTAGGACAAAAGGAAGAGTGATGAGAACAAAGATATCACTGGATAAAGGTAAATTTGGTATTCTGAGTGTTTTCTTTTTTTTGTAATTACTTTTGTGTTTTATCCAATTGTGTAGTAGTTTTCAGTTGTATTCCTGCTTCAGACCTTTGACAAATATCATCTATCATTATCTGCAGATCCTTTTAGTTTCAGTTGTACACAAAAAGGTTTAATGACTATTCTTCATGGCTAATGCACAAAAGGGAAATTGGGTAAAAGATTTGAAGATAGAATCTCTAAAAATTCTTTATTTTAAACAGATGTTGTCTCACAACAGTTTCTTTCAATGAATATCTTGAAATAGAAACTGTTATTGTATATACTTTTCCTAGCCAATCAATAGTTCTCTTTCTTCCCATAAATGGTAAAATTAGATATTAGGAAGTATAGGCACACTTCTCCTCATAAAAGGGAGATGGGTTGGGGATGTTGCACTAATGATATAATCATCAACAGCAGCAGCAACAGTGGTGATTAGGCTCAATTTGCAGGCATGTGGACTGTCTAACCGATAGCCATTTTCCTTTTCCTCTTTCCTAACAAAATAACATATTTTATCCACATACCCATCTTTCATACTATATAATTCAGGCGAGGTGGACCCTATTCCCCAGCCCAGGCAGTGAATCACTATGAATCACAGTTAGTCCATCAGACAATGATAAGGGCTTCCCTGCCGCCTTTTTTTTTTTTAAGATTTATTTTAATGTTTTTGACAGACAGGAAGAGACAGAGACAGAGAGAGACGCAGAGAAGGAGGAGGGCCCAGAACAGTCTCCATGGTTGTACATCATCAGCTTTCAACATGGTTTCATTCCACGCAGGTGGTGGGACTCACGCAGGGCGGGAATCTGGTTGGGGGCTGTCTGCACAGGAGCCATGCCCCCTCAAGCCAGGGGCCAAACCAGGGGGCAATAACCAAACTGAGGGCCCTTCACATGGGAAGCACACCGCAGTTAAGCACGTGAGTCCACACAGACCAGGGCCAGAACTCAATCCTCGGTCCCCAGGGCCGCAAAGCAAGTGCTCAACTCGCTGAGCCATCCTGGCTTCCCCTCCCCTGCCATCTTAATGGTTGGTTTAGGCATGGCCAATTGATGCACTTCTGACCAGTGAAATATGAAAGAATTCTCTGCAGAGCTTTGGGAAAGGTTTTCTTTCTTATAGAAAGTGACAAACAAGCAGAAAAGTTCCTTTTCAAACTCTGGATGCTTTCACAAGGAGGTGAAGCTGAACTAGAACCATTTTGTCACTACGAGTAGAGCTAAGTTGAAGACAAAGTGTACATGCCAAGGATCTCAGAGGAAAGAGATTTTTTATATCATTGAACTAAACCTGGAGCTATCCTACCTTCAGCATTTTTAATAATCTCCCTCTTTGTTTAGCCTTCTTCTATTACTGGAGGTGGAATTTTCTGTTATAGGGTATACAAACATCCTAAACAACAAATTTACTATTTTAATGAATTGTTATAGACTGCTGAGAAACAAGTTGACTCTCCCTCTGTCACCTCTCAAAATACTCCCCCCTCCCTTTTTTTTTTACCACTGCTAAACCATCATTTTTTTTTTTAAACGTCTTACTTTTCAACTCATTGCTACATGACACATTTGGCCATAGTCACTCTATTGAAATTATTCTCATCGATGTTCACTCATGACTTCTTGGTTACCAAATCAGTCTCTAGGTCTCAGTTCCCTAATCTATAAATAAAATGCTTGATCCTGATTGGTGGTTTTAATTAAAAATTATTAGCCAATAATTTTTTTCAAACTAAATGTAACTTGTAGCCCCTACATGTAAAACAAAGCAAAGGGAATTTAAAAAAAAAATATTTTTTCTAGTTTTATTGGAATATAATTGACATATAGGGCTGTATAAATTTAAGGAGTACAAAATAATGATTTGACAAGGTAATTAAAAAACACCTTTTCTTATCTTTTATTTCCAGTTGACACTCAATATTGTATTAACTTCAGGTATATAACGTAGCGGTTAGACATTTCCATAATTTATGGAGTATCCCCTCATTAAGTCTAGTACCTACCTGACACTATACATAGTTATGACAACATTATTCACTATATCCAAAGTAAAATTTCTTGGTTGACTCAGAACCTGGGACCTTTGCCCCCTGCATACTGCCACCTACACAAGCCTTCTATAGCTCTCCCAGTCCCCAACTTCTGTAGAGCTTGCAAGTTCATAGTTCAAAAACTAGCCTCCCAATTAGACATTCTTGTCAGTGTTTCTCCTGCCTCTTCTCTGTTAGCACTGTAACTGCTACCCAGAATGCTTCAGTGGCTTTCCATTGCCTACCAATAAAGTTCCTTTCTTTTGAGCTTTGTTCCTTTGAGTTTCTTGTCTTCCTTTGCTACAGCCACATGGGGCTACTTCTAGTCTCAAAAATTGACCTATTTGCCCCTTTTTCTATGCTCTTCTCATTCTTCTTCTTATATCTTTGCCCACCCTCAACAGTTTAATTCTTTTCACTCTCATCCAATACCCACCTAAATCAAATGACTCAATTTTCTCAGTGTTCCTATAGCGTTTGTATGTCAACTATACTACATATTATGTTCTTTTTGAATTTTGTATTAAAGATATTCTTTAGGTTGCATGCTCTTGAAGGTGGGGAACTATTTCTCATTCATTGTTTTGTATATGGCAGTGCTCAGCACATGAGTATGACCCTCACACAATGCTTGTTAATGAACAAAATATTTACAACAGAAATCAAAATCCTTCAATTATGTGGATGTTTTTTAGATTATTTAATTCTGTTATTTCTTTAAATATTGTATCAGTTTTGTAAGCTGATCTATCCTCTTTGAGGTTATATAGATGAAATTGATTTAATTGATATGATGGAATCTAGGCCAGTTATATAAAACTAATAAGAAGTATCTTTTTAATGCAAAATGTTTTATAGCTTTCCATTTTATAACTAAAAAAAAAAAAAATAGAAAGAAAGAAAAACAAAGCAAACTATTATTGTCCAAATTTGGAAATTTGGCTTTTTTTTTTTAACATTTTAAACAGGGTTATTTATGAGTTAGTTCATCAGCATTTTAAGATATACCAGTTGTGAATTAATGCACAGCAACTGACACAATACTGTAATTTTTGAATACTTAATTTTCATTTAAATAGCTGTTATTGAGTTCCTAGGGAGCACAATCAAATGTGTAATTTCAATAAAATATATCTTTTCTGTATTCACTTTTTCAATTCCTATAAGTACTATAAGATTATCATTTTTAATAGAATGTATTTGAAAATTTTATCATGTTTAATAAGTTGCCAAAGTTGGTGAAGGATAGAATGTATTACTGTATAACTATTTAGTTTCTATTATTTTAGTTGCTTAATGTTTCATAATTTTATAATATCTTTAAATAGTTCTGATGATAAGGAAAATATGATGATTTCATAAAGTTAATATTTCAAACAAACCCTAATTAGAATATATCATATGATATAGCAGTGATAGTACAGTGAGCAACATGCTTTGAAGGGGGGAAAATAACAAATGAATTCAGTAACTGTTTTTCAAGACTAAATATTATCAACTGTTTTTATAACTGGGGAGGAATTGACTTTGAGACTAGCAATGATAGAGACAAATAGATATACACCAGAATTATTCAACTGAGAGCTTCAAATAAGTCATATATCCATAAGCAAATGTAAGATACTGTCTCCAGGGATCATTCAGTTAGAGAATTCCTTCTCTGCATCCGTTTATCTGCAAAAGAGAATTTGTAATGCTACCTTCCTCGCCTTATAGGGTTGTTAAAGGGATTTGATGATATACATGGAAGTAGTACCAGAATTGGGTGGTTGACTAATTAATACATGATTGCTAAGAAGACCAGAGAAATTTAGTAGGCTTTTGAATTTCTATAGTTACCTACAGGGGAGGAGTTTGACTCCCTGTTCTCATGCAATGGTCGGGGGCGGGGTCAGGACTTAGACCATGGTCTGGTCTAAGGTGAGGAGCTCTGGGTGGGACATGGACTGAAGGAAAATTACCGCTTCTAGGGAGAAGATGGGCATAAAATCCAAAGACACATTCTGAAGCAAGGATTGAGTCTACAGCTGGAGGCAGAGGAAATGGATGTGGAAAGGCAAACAGGAAGCAGAACCTGAAAAGAGCCACTTTGAGGCACCACTATGCAGAGCCAGATTCTTCACAGTACAGACCATGGGTGGTACTTGAGATGGTGGTGGTGGGAGCTGTTAAAGTGCCAGAAAAACCAGGCCCAGCACAGGTCACGCCTTCCACACACCATCCTGTGAATCCTGGTGTTCATGCAAAAACACTG
>PVKE010009507.1:24207-44771 GCA_004027555.1 Craseonycteris thonglongyai
CAGTGCATAGTTATTTCTATTTTACTTTTTGACAGATAGAGAGAGAGATAGAGACAGAGACAGTTAGAGAACCAAACTGTGGGAACTCCCCAGTTCAGCACGTGGGTCCTGCCTGGGCCGGAGCCGGGATTCGATCCTCGGTCCTCATGGCCTCAAAGCGAGCGCTCAACCCGCTGAGCCGTCCCGGCTTTCCCCTAGTTATGATTTTAATGTTTGTTATTGTTATTAGAAGTAATTATGATACTTTGTCAAAGGTCTTCTATGTTAAAATTTTGTTAACATTTATCTATTAATCTGCAGTAAATTGTTTCTATAACTATGCATTCATTATTTACTCTTGGTAGGTCTAGTACATCCTCCCACCCCCCACCCCACTCCTTGCCCTTAATTTTGTAGGTCTCAGTTTAAATCAGGAAAGGAAAATGGGTCACTTAAAATGAGTTTAGTTAGGGAAAGGCTCTGGCTTTTGTGACCTTACCCATAGGAACCTCAGTGAATTCCTTTCTGTAAAGTATTTGATGCTTGCTGCTTAACTATCAGTGATGTGTCTGTGGGATCAGTCCCTAGAGATAAGAGGACTGTGACCACAGCTGCAGACAGAGAAAACTCAAAAGAGGGTAAGATGTGGAAGTGATTTTCAAGTAGCTTTCTTAGCACATATGGCCTGATCTTTAAACTCCCAGCCCATAAAGCAGTATTTCCTGTCCTAATAGTTTCTGTATCTTAATCTCCTAATAAGCACCGAGCAGTAAGTGGGCTCTACTGTCTGTCTGCATCTGACCATTCTGGTTGTTTTAATCATCATTGGCTTCTAGAGGCATGGAAACCCTGGGGGATTAATGTGTAGCAGAGTGAGTAAATTGGTTGATTTGTGCAAAATTTTAGGAGAAGAGAATAGATTGGCCAAGCGAGTTAACGGTGGCAACTTGAGTAGAAGCAGTGCTGAAAATGCAAAGGGATAGTCTCCTATCTAATTGTATTGTGATTTTGAATGAAAAGGTCTTTGTTAAGTACAAGCTTATTTTAGCTATTATCAGTGGTAGTAAGAAGCTATTCATCTAGTGAAAAACAAAGAGCAAGCTTTTGGGTTTATGAATCCAGGACCCCACACAATTGTGGAGAGCAGTGGAAGATACTTATGTTAGGTGGCCATAAATGATGACAAAGCCCTGGACTAATAGGACAGATAAAAATATGCTGTTCAAGAAAAATAGTCTCCCTTTCATAAAACACATGAAATTCCTGCATCTTGCATCTGCCATGATATAATGACCCTATTAACAGAAAAGAAATGAAAAAATAAGGAGTCAGCATGGTTCTTACCTAAGCCCATCATAATATTTTAAATTGCAGCCTCCTAGAAAGAAGTTACAGTTGTTGAGTGGTTCTTTTGGCTACTTGGCAAGATCTGTAATTCAGGTAGTTCAGGGCTTGATTCTTATGGAATTTTGCTTCAGTTTTCCTATGTAAAAGCATCATAGCATTTTATATATTATAAAAAAATATGAGATGATTAAGGCCAGGAAAAAGTAGGCAGGGAAAAATAGAAAACATACCTCTTTCCTTGTTTTATAAAACTGTAGCAGAGTACTAAGTAAGACAAACAACTTTATAATTAGAAAGAAAATTATGAGAAGTTATTTTTATTCTAAAAATCATATTAATAGTAGCTTTGTCTATGGCACAGTTATTACCAATTGCCATTAACTTGTTGGCACAAACAGGCTTAAAATTTATTGCATATTCTGGAGTCCTAGTCATTTGTTTTTGAAAAAGTGTGACATTCAAATGGTATAATTAAAACAAGTAGAATAATAAACATATATTTATAAAAGGTTGTCTTTGTATTTATTTTAAGTTGAACAGATAATTTCTAGTGATTTTGTGAGTCATACAATAAATAATTAAAATAAATTTAAATATTGACATTTTAATTTCCAGTTTGGTGAACATAGCAATTTATTATGTTTGTTTTCAATTCCTACAAAACATAGTAAAATGAACTTTTCTTCCATTTAAGTAATGTATATAACTAAACTTCCTACCTACTGTGAAACGGTTTCATTTATTGCTATTTGTAAACTGCCTAGGATAGATGCAGAGTGGATTGGGCTCAAAACTCCTTGAACAGTTTCTTTTGAAATAACACTACATACGTTAAGCTCAATTACACATCCAAACAGCCACAGCTCACTTTTGGTAATTTATTCATTGATTTAACATAGTACCCAGAAGAGCCATGCCTGCTGTCATTTTTGTAATATATTATGTTTTAAATATACTCATGCTCACCCATGCACACCATTAAGGTGTGCATAAACCTGTGTTTTTCTCTCTTGACAGCTATAAATGTTTGTTATTATTACACAAAACATATGTTCATGTTGTTTTTGCCTAAATTATTCTATCTGGGGCTATAAAGTTTTAATGTTATTAGTTGCCCTTAGAATTTTAATGTTTCACTGCTGTAACCTTCTTAGGATTTCTGTGCAATTAAATAGAAACTATTTCACTGCAGCCTGGAAGAACAATATATTTTATACAAAAAAAGAAAAAAAAAGAAAAACCCATTCTTGCTCCATTTTCTTTCCCTGTAGTAAAAATATTTGCTAGACAGTTTTTCTTTTTGGTCTCTGGAAGCCTCACCTGTGGTTGTATCTGAGCACCAGCTGCATTCAGAATATTATTCTTCCTGCTTGCCTGGCATCTGCTGGAAATACATGAGTGAAGCACCATTTCAACCAAAGGGATGATATTTCATCACCCTTTCTGGGGTCATTCTAGATACTATTTAGTTGACTACTTAGGCCTAATTTTGGTCTAATATGTACAGCCACCAACAGGGACTAAATGGGAAGTCCATTAGAATACCAAATATGAGTCTAACTAGGTTTGTTTTCCCAGCTTGGATTAAGCATGGTTTTACTTACAAATAGGTGGAAACACTAGCATTTGGTTGATTCATAGACATACTTTTGTTATGTCTCATCTCCTTTCTACACTAAGTCACCCACTATACTTGGTCTGGATCTCATTGTTCTAGCCTTTAGAGTTGCAGACTAATCTTGAAATCTAATTTCCCATGGATAGAATCAATGAGGTGCAATTAATTTGTATTTTACAGATGAAGTTCCAAAGGTATCTTGCCTTCTCTGCCTATAAGTCTATGGTTAATGGTGGCTGTGCCCATCCCACTCCAAATCTTTTTCTATACAGTGCCAGTACACTTTGATTTGACTTCTATATGCCAATTACTGTACCATTGTCATCTTCCTAAAATATATGCTGGATCAAAATCCAGCTCAAAAGCCTTGCCACAAATAAACCTTAACAAGGTGTTTACAATTTTCCTTGGCCTAGCACCAAATTGCTCCTCCAAGCTAATTGACCCTGCATTCTATTGCATTGCTCTTACCTCAGCCCAGCTTCTCCAGCACTCCACACCACCAGAGGCCCAAGACTGTTCCCTCAGGTGGATGCTCTTCTCTGTGTTCTGCCCATCCGAACTCCATTTCTTCAAAATCCAGCTCAAACGCTGCTGCATCCATTAGGATCTTCATAATTCTTCCTAAGTCAAAATCAATCGCTTCTGCTACATTTCTACAGAATACTCTGTGTGATTTCCTATATTTTTCATTGCTTTACTGTTGTAGACTAGAATATAAGTTCTTTGAGAACTATACCTCTTCTATCTTTACTTTCTTTCCAATGCCTTGCACAGTATGTAATATGTACTGCTTTATTGACGAATGAATGAACAACATTCTTTTTCTTCTTTTTTTTTAAACCTTGAAATAATTGGGAATCACTGAATATTATTAAGCTGATATCAACTGAAGTTTAGTCAATATCCTGGCTTTTGTTCAGGCTTTGTGGACATGAATATAGACCTAAAGAATATCTGACAGACTTATAGAAAAAGAGATTACCTTATATAGCTCCTCAGAGCAACATGTTCTGTTAGTGGAGAAGTTCTTGTTAGTAAATTCTCTTATTTACATCAAATGTTCAGTTTATTGTGTATATGTTCTCTGAGGAATTAAACATTATGTGGCCTTCATTCCTTGAATAATTTCCTACTGTAGTAAGACCTCAGTTTGAAAATCAGAGGAACAATATAAATGAACTTTGAACTTGGAGTGTTCCTTTTTTTTTTTTTGGAGTATTCCTTTTATCAGTTCTGCTTAACTTCAGTTTTCAGCCCAGTTTGACTTGTGAGAAAATTAACTACTTATTAATCAGTATTTGGTATTATTTTGGTTTTCTAGATCATGACTTTGAGTTGTCACAAATATTAAAGTTATTTTCTACCAACTTTAATTATTCTTAATTAATATATAGGCTGACCAGAGGTTCCTTTTTAAATGGGACAGAAAACAATAGTACTGTTCCATTTCAAATAGTATGTATCATCAGTTTAGTCTCATTGGGCTAAATTCAAGTTGTAAGGGAGAGTACCATTGTTTTCTGTCATGTTTAAAGTGGGATGTCTGGTCAGTTTACCGGTACTAATATCTAAAGTTTCAGAGAATTATAAGGGCTTTATTCTTTTTCCTTAAACAGAGCCCCTAAAATAACATACATTATGGAACGTGAATTTCTCAATGTTTACGGGAGCTGAACCTATTCGGATATTATTTTAACAGAAAATTGGGTAATGTCCCTTTTTCTTTTCCTCTAGTGCTACCCAAGGTTGATGGCAGCCTACAGGAAAGGAAAACAGGAAATGAAGTTCTTAAAAAGATTTGTGGGAGTCTCTCCTGCTAAAATCACCCTTTTAGACTTTTCTTCTTTTTGTCTCCCATACTTCCCAGTTTAACACCATATGCAAAGCCCAGTTGTAAAGAGACTTCTAAGGCCACATTGATCTCAAATGATGGAGATTAAGATCTTTAACAGGCAGCAGTCACTGCTTACAAACAGTAGACCTCTAAATAAACACTATTTTAATTGTATTTGAACTTTTTTTAAGAACACCAATTACATGGTAAACCTCTTTAGGGAAAAGGTAGGTGCTGGGTGGAGGGGATGAAGCCTGAGCAACTTTCCCTTTTAGAAACAGAGAAACCTATAATGGAAAAAATGCAACATTTGTTGAAGGATGGAGATAACAAAAAACGATTAAGTGAAGGTGCTTACTTACACAATAATCTCCCATAGAGTGCTCATTACTGCTAAATAACTGACTGCATTACAAGAAAGTTTCTCAGTGAGGAAAGGGTCAAGGTCAGTTATCTGGTGGTAATGATCATAGGGGTCATTAGAGAGTATTATTAATGCTATAAAAAATAGAACTTTTTACATTTTATTTAAATTTTTGCTTAAATGTTATTAACTTCAATTCAACTTTTAATTTAGCGGCAACCATCCAAATGCTACAGCCAGGTCACCACAAAGTAATGAACATAAAATGACATGTTTTTCTGAATGGTTGGTGGGTCTTTGTTAGAGTTCTAGGGGCCTCCATAGAGCTGTTACTAGATATAAGCTACTCTGAAATCTTCTATTTGAATTAGGGTTAGGTGAATGATTCTAGGAAGTAATTTTAACCTGGACCACTGAAAACAGAAAAGAAAAAAAGGAAGCCATAATAAAAAGAAGAAAGTTTTTGTTTGTTGTTTGCCCTCTCCCCCCCCCCCCCCATCCCCCCATTAAGGTGAAAGGGTTTGTTTATACAGCTAGGCTTGGTGCACTTGCCAAGGCTTTAAAACATAATATTATACATCTCCTTTATTTACCTCCTGCCTTTCCTTCCTTCTCCCCACCCTTTATCTCCAATTAAATGGGCACAGAAAAATAAATCCCTACAATAAAAGAGGACTTTTCTTTCCCCCTTAAATTTTGAGGAAGTTCATCTATCCTGAAATTCTACATATCTTTGTGTCACTGGTTTTATCAGGGTAGCAATACCTGTGAGAAGAATAAAATAAGGACTTTATTAAAATCTTTTAAGTTGAGCCAAACAAAAGTAAGAGTTAGTTCCAGAGCTTTGCCATCCATGATTTATAAATAAGCTGTTTTCTAAATAAGAACATCCACTACCTGCAGTTCAGATCTCATGGACAAGTAGGAGGAATGTGCAGTTGGGAAGGGAATCTTTTATTACTCCTTTTGTAGGAACAAAAGACAGATAAGGCATTTTCAAGGTTCATAATTTTACCTCTTTGAGCCAAGGAGGAAAGAGCTATGGGTAGTGAACAATTTCATAAACAAAATCATTCCATATGTAAAACCCTTTGTTTCATTGTAATCACAAACTTTGTGAAGATTTGGTGTTAAGTTGGTTGGCTACCATTTTACAGCAAAGAAATTTGCTAAATGAATTGATAATGGCCTTTTCCCCCCTCCCTTTGGAAAGGGATTTAAACTACTTTGCATTTTTGGTAGATAGCCAGCATTTTGTCATTTAGACATGTCACATTACTATGAAAACATTATGCATCATAACACAGCATAACTATGTGATTTGCTGAAGTGTTAGCTCCTTGGGAAAAAAAGAGGGGAATAAAGGAGAGAGAAAAAAAATTTAAAAAGGCAGGCCCAATTTTTTTTTTTTTTTAATGTGAAAGCCATTCTGCGTGTTTTTCCCAAAAGCTAGTAGAAGTTCTTAAACTAGCCCCATGTCTCTGGATGCCTGAGTATTAGTGGGCTTCTTTTGTAAATGTGAGAGGAGACCTAAGCTTTGTTTCTAGTCAGAGAACATGCATGTATGGTTATGGCATGTTTCAGTACAGCTAGTTGCATGTAGGCATTCATTTGTCAGGAATTTGAAAGAACTAGACTCCAGATTTTAAAACCCGACTAAACTTCAGTGACTTCAAATTACCGGTAAGTCTTTTGTAAGCATAATACTCTGCCATGTTACAATGACTAATGATAGTATCAGTTTGGAATAACCTCAATGTGAGACAAAGAAAACCACTTCCAAATAGCTAGGTGAATATGACCTTTTCTATGTTCTACCTGGAAATTTATATTCTTGCATGTGGATTTCTCTTCTGTATGCAAACCAAGGTTGCAGTTATGAACTGCCTCTTCCTGTCCCCATTAAATAAAGTTGTCACAATTTAATGTGCAAATTTTTTAACTGAGTATCTCACTTCATTTTAAACTTGTGTTTTAAAAAGACCTTGTTTCATAGGTTGGGTTAATTTACTTCAAACTTTCTTTAAATTGAAATCAGAATTAAGGTCCAAGATGAGAATATAAGTAAGCCAGTTCAACATTTAGAAAATGAAGGATTTTTCAACTATAAAAAGAGTATAATTGAAATTGCCTCATGTTGCTATTATGGAAAAGAAAAACAACCTAATGCATTACTTGTAGAATTTGATGAAAAACCTGTTAATACAATGGAGTTGTGTATCAGCATTGATTTTATTTTCCAAGACATTTTTGTAATAATTTTTACAAGAGTTCAGGGAAAAAGGCAAGATGCTTTTGGGCCAGAGAGAAAATATTCCTATCAAAGCCAATGTCACCTGCTAGGGTTTTGATGCAAGTAATAATCCCAACAAAAGTGAAATTATAACCTGATAATGTGAACCTCCAATGTTCTTTGAAATTTGAGGTAAGAGGTAAATCCTTTTACATAGAATGCATACAGTCTTCTTACCAGTAGAACCATTTCCTAATGCAAAAGGATTAGTTCTTTTAATGGTTTAAATGATTTATTGTTCTTTCTGATATTACTAGTGATAGATGTTCATTGAAGAAAACCTGGAAACTACAGAAAACAATAAAAAAGAAACAAAGTCACAACTATCTTACCACTGAATGGTAAGGACGGCTAACGTTCTTATGTATAATAATATCCCCTTCTAGTCGTTTTTCTACTCCCTATAAATTTCATGAATTTTTAAAAATTCACAGATGATATAGAGAAATTTAAGTTAAATTCAGGTATTTTATACTTTATATTTTTTATTAAGAAATATGCTTTTCATGACTCACTTCCTACAAGTAGCATTTGATTTTGTTTTGGACATTTATTCTCATATTTATTCTACTAAAATTTCACATTGTGCTTGAAATACCCCAATTATTGTTTACCATATTATTTTTAGAAAATTATTCTTTGAGAACCCTATGTTTGTATATAAAATTAAGGTTAGCACCACTTCTGTGTTTATGCAAATAAACTCACAATATTATAATGACAGGTTTTATATTTACCAATTTTCCACTTTTCAGAATGCCCTCTTGGATAGTTTATGATTTCATGATTGGATTTCATGATTGAGTAGTTTATGATTTTTTAAGATTGAGATTGGTTAGATTTTAAATAGGTTTTACAAATGTAGCAAAGCTGTGTTAGTAAACACTATATATTACAGTTGTGCAGTTGTACAAAACTAGGAGAAATACATTTATTGATCTCCTGAGAGCAGTAATTGCAGCATGAAGAGATGGGATTCTATTCACATTCTTCTAGTGCTTCCAAATTCATTGTTTTGATTGAACCTAGCACTCCAGTATTTCACCAATAAGATGCAGCTTCTAAGACTATTTGAGTTACTCTGCTGGGATTAGCCTTAGAATAAGCTGTTGAAGTTGCCTCATAAATGAGATATTTAAAATGATTTAAAAATTTACAGTGGCATTTTGATTGTCAATTTAGGTAGAGGCCTTTTGGAAGCAAATACAGTATAGTCTAGATGTGGTTATGCTATGAGTTGTCAGTGTTCTTTTATAAACGTGCTTACATGGAGTAGATCATTGTAGTGCAAAAGAAACCTTCTTAGACTTTGGTGATATTCTAACAGCATTATTCTGCAATATTTAGGAAATGGCATTTTAGATGATGGGAAGTGAGACTATGTTCTCTTCCTAATGTTGGAGTTTTCAGCATTATATTCATTTCATTCCGCTAGGGCTTAGAAATATTTGTTTTAAAACTATTTTGACAGGGTGAGAAGTGATGTGACTATAAGTCTGTTTTGCTGTAAACAATTAACTGTACTTTTTCCTCTTTGCTCAGTTGAATGACAACAAATATTTCTTGAGAGAAATGTTCTCTTTAAAGAGAACATATGAATATATATATATATATCAAATATATATATATATGTATATAAAATGCCTTTTAATAAAAGTTTAGGAGCTTTTGCTATATAGAAGGGGCTTGATTGCTAGATTGATCAGTTAATTCATTTATCTATTTGCCCATTTATTTTACAAATATTTATTAAGTACCTAACTATCTATCACATATTCCAATACGTTGTCTTTCCTAGACTTTCAAGTTTTGTGTTCTGGGAAAACTTTGGATTCCCCTAAAAGATTTGGTAAGATTATAAAAAAGGAGAGAGACAGACCATTTCATCAATTGAATGCCTGGTAAAATTGATTCTTAATGGGAATATTCTGGTATAAGCAAACTTTGTGCTTAGACGAAGTGGTAAATATTCAGAGATATGCATCTATGTCTAAGAATCCAAACAGGAAAACTTGATAGAGAACTAGGAAAGGAGTCAAAGAACTAGGCTTTGGACCATAGAAACAATTACCTTTTAGAAAGACCTTGGAAACTATAAATGAGCATCAGGGACAGGAGACTTCAGCAAGAAAAGCGGACTGTATAAAGCTGAGATTTAGATTTTGGTTTTATAGGTTTAAAAAAATTCCAAGACAGACTTGGAAATGACTCTAAGAGCGTTACATCATTTTTATTTGCTGTGATGATTTGCATATTTGCAGGTGACCAAAATGTATTTAGGCTAGTTCGTTCTTGACTATACCTCATTTGTATCACATGTATCTTTTATGTGATTGGAATATTTTATTAGGTCAGTGGCTGCAAAGAGTCAGGAGGCATTAGATGGCATTACACTTAAAAACCATCTTAATTGTAATGTTACCTAGGATAGAAAATCAAGAAGGTATGGACACATACTAACTGGGTCCTTTCTATTTACTTTCCTAGTTTAATTTCATTTTGATTGTAATGAAACAGAGTATAAAATTATTCTTTGAGAATTCATAATTACTCCATCAATTCGTAGAAGTTTATTTGACTCGCTTGCCAATCTTTAACAGATTTTAGGCATAGGATGATAAAATCATACAGCATAAGGATTTTACATCAGAAAATATGAAAATAGGACAGCAGTTGTCCTCCTTAGGATAGAATCCTCTATCTGGAAAGAACAAGAGATTTTACCCCCTTCTATGAAGTTTATTCATTTCAGTCTATTGCTTTAATTTATGGTGACAGCATCTGTAAAGAGCAAAGGGTTCCTCTGGTAGATTGCATTATTGTTCCCATAATTCACTCCTCTTTCCCGTAAAAGGATTATGCAGCCTTGTCTACTACCATGTGACTTGCAGGCCTACTGTGGAGAGGATGCACCCTCTGCCCTATCAGAGTTGAGCTCAATCTTGGCTGTGTGATTTGCTTTCGACAATGGTAAATGAGGAGATGTTTTAAGCGCCACTGCGTGTCTCTGTCTCTAGCTCTTAACCTCTGCCATAAGAATAGCATGTCCAAGTAGAGGCTGCTGCTTCAGCTTGAATCCAGGAATGAAGACAGAGAAAACTCTCAACTCACTCACAGCCACGTTTAGCAGACATGTAATGTAAGTGAGAAATAAATATTTGTTTTTTGTAAGTTCCTACCATTTGAGGGCTGTTACTGCAGCAAAGCTTACCAAATACAATGACTAAAGGCCTGAATATTTTCCCATGCTCATCAAACCAGTCTGTACTTCTGCATCTCCCCCTGTTTCCCTCCAGTAATACTCTTGCTCACAAACCTTCCATGGTTCCTTGTTTCAAATTCACCCCTTTTCTATTTCTCAGGTAGCCTACAATCTAATTATTATGTCAAACTTATTTTCTGTTTTTACTCCATACAACCTCCACCATTAGTTGGGCCAGTTTCCTCATTGCCCTCCAAGCTCCACACATATGTTTAGGGCATTAGAGTATAGTGATTAAGTGTGACTTCTATAATAGATACAGACAGCTTAGGAGTGAACCCTGCTTCCTCTGCCAACTAGCTGGCTGACCTAGAACAAGTTACCTGAGCTGGCTAAGCTTCAATTTCCTTATCTGCAAAATAGGAATAATAAAAGTACCCAACTCATAGAGCTCTAATATTAGCTAATTTAAATATGTAAAGTGCTCAGTGTGTTACCTGCTAAATAATAAATGCTCAGTAAGTATTAATTGGCATCATGTTGTTGCCTTCACTTGGGATGTTCTCCGTCCTTCTGATTCATCTCAATTCTAACCAAACTTCAGATTTGAGTTCAAAACCCACTTTCTCTGTGAAGTCTTCCCTTACAAACTGTTGGTACTGTCTTTACCTGCTCATCAGTGTTTCCTCCCGGCTTTAAGCTTTTTGAAAGCAGTGATGAGTTAAATTTACTCTGTATTCCTTTATAGGCTGAGGATATCATGGCTCTCCAACCTAATTATTTGTAATTCTTTTGTTGAGGTTATTCATTTTGAGAGCTAGTTATTTTGTGGGGTGAGAGAGGTAGAGTCTATGTAGAAGTGGCTATACTTTTAGACAATGATTAACTTCTAAATATACTCCAAACTTGAAGAAGTCATATTGCCGTGATAATAGGTTTGTGTTAAGGTAAAAAAAACCAAACAACATATCAAGAATACAAAGCTAAAGGAAATGCGGCCTAGGCACTAGGGTTAGTTTTCAGTGTAGAGTTTCAAGCGTGAACTCAGTATTAATAAGTTTAACCGGAAGAATTTTGAAAGGGAAGATTATTCTTAGCTCAATGAAGTGTATGTTCTGCCAAGGTCAAGTTGTCTTGTATTATTTGGGACTCACCACTGAGTACTTTATTGTTTTCAAATTTGAAAATATGGTTACAGCCTTTCCAGGAAACACTGAGAGTCACTTTCTTTTAGTGAGGGAATGGGGGCATGAAAACAAGCTTGCCAGTTCTGTACAACTGTGAAGACAAGGAATTATGGTAAAGTACAAATATGAGTCATGGTCAGAATAAAAATCTTTGCTTCAGGGCTTAATCTGTATACAAGTTATGTACAAAATAAGTAACTGGGGCTCTATGTTTGAATGTTTTATTGTCCATTTTAATTTGTACCATTCACTAAAAAAAAAGAAAAAAAATCACATAAAGCAGGCGGATCACGGATTCATCTGTAATTATTAAATTGGAAGTAATTTTAGAAAGTACTACCCTCAACAGAGAACTCTATTATTAATTTAGCTGTGGTGAGGAAGCTGTCTTGGAGATGGGAGCTAGTGTAGCTTAGGTTAGATAAATGAATTAGAATAAAATCTGATTGAGGAATACTGTTAGAAATAAACATCAGTTCCACTCACTGTACTGATACCTATAGTGTGTGTGTGTGTGTGTGTGTGTGTGTTTGTGGGGGGGAGGGGAATGGAATATTGTTATGGGAAAATACTTGTGTTTCACTGGATATATTTTACAACCATAAAAATGCTGAAAATGGGTGATTAATTATAGTACCTCATTTTTAAAATGTATTAATACATTTGTGAAAGTTGTAGGACTATGTATATTAAGCCAAATAATGGTAGAAGAGGTTACTTTAAAGAACAGGGTGTTATAAAGCCATGTTTATTAGCTTTGTGATAACAGTGTACAACCATTCAGTTTATTTGTTGCTTTATGTTAGATAGTTCTCAAGAGACTGGAAATCCACCATTAAGCTTACTGATTTACATGCAAATAGTGGTCTTGTTCAGTTATGTATTTGTAAGGACTTTGTGTTTTGCCCAGAAATGTTGTAAACTTATTTTAAAAATTACCTAAAGGTGGCCTACTATCTGTTAGATATTTTAAACCAAAAATCTATATACCTTTTAAAAGTAACAGATATTGAATGAAGTAAATGGTGCATGCACCGAAATAACTATGTACATGTAATTGCTGGCAGTCAAATAACTTGCCCATCAAAACAAGAAAATGGTGTCTGTTTTATTCTAAATTCATGGACACTGTATTTATTGGGAATGTTAACTTATCAAAATGTCATTTATTACACTTGGAAAATGATTTAAAAATTTCCCTTAGGTGTATGATATATTTTGAAAAACATGCTTTTGTTGTGTGAATTCAAAACAGTACAACTAAATTAGAAAGGAGAGAATGAGAAGTAGATATTTGAGTTTCTCTATATTGACAGGCACTATGAGTGGAACTGGTCATTCAAAGTTGAGAAAACCACAGTCCTGCTAGTCCTACAAGAGATCATAGTTGAGTTTAAGAGACAGACAGGTGACACTGTGCTCTGAGTATAATGCAGTAAGTCACAATGGTGGAAAAGGGCATCTACATCAGGCATCACAAAGGTTTTTAGGATGGGCTGTGCTGGACCTGAGTTTTAACAAATAAATAAAAATTGGTCAGATGAAAGTATACATCAGGCAGTGGCCACAACATGACACTATCAGGAAACAGTAATTTTGTTTGGGTGTTGGGGGAGGAAGATGTGGCATGAGTTGAGGGCAGGGAGGCAGGCAAGGGGCAAAGACAGTGAACAGACTTGTGCTATAAGTGTGACCACTGAGATTTACCGGTAGTATGATAGTTAAGGGCTGCGCAGGCACTTAAGCAAGCGGGTGACATGATCGGTTGTGAAATTTAGAGAACCTCTGACAGCAATGGGGAGCATTCATGGGAAATGCAAAATGGAGCCAGTGAAAGCAGTGAGAAGAAGAACTTCTTGATGAGCTGGTACAAGGCATGACAGTGGGAAAGAGAGAGGAGAGGATGGCTCCAAGAGATGCTAAGGAGGCAAAATGACCTTGACTTAGTCTATCATCTCTAGTTATGCTTTTCATATCTATAAGACAGGAGTGATCATTCTAGTTTGTACTCTGTGGGGTTGTTGTAGGACTAAATGTAGAGCACTTAGTACAGAGCTTGGCATATGGCCTAAGTTCAGCGAATGTTAGCTTATGATACAGCACATCACATCAGCGTAATTTGGTAACTGATAGGAAAGAAGGGAGAACATAAGCAACTACTGGCTTTTGATGATGCAGTGGGTGAGAAGTGGTGTCTTCTGAGGTGGATGAGCAAAACTAAGTAGGATTTGCCCCCTCATGAGGCTTGAGGAAGATGGAACGTAATCAGATATTTGCACAGATAAAAGTAAAATTGCACCTGTGAAGCATACCATGAGGGAGAAGTCCAGAGTGTTAGGAGAACTTACAGTTGATTTGATCTGCTCAGGAAGCTTGGGCAGGTATTCACCAATGAAGCAAAATGCAGTGGAGATCTAAATAATGATTAACTATTAAATAGGTAAGAGGTGAGGGGAGTGAGGCATGGAAAATCTTCTCTGTCTGTGACAGTATTGGTGATTATGCTCCATAGTGATTAGAGCAGGGAGTGCAAGGAGAGTCATGCTGTAGAGAGAGATTTGGGAGGGAAGGGGTTGCCAGACTGCTCCCAGGCCTTGGAGTTCTTTGCTGTGAAGGCAAAATATACAGCAAGTAAATTCAATTTCTATTCATTTTTTTTACCTTCATATAGTTATACCTCAAGGCAAATGTTTTTTCCAAGAATAAAGTGAAGACATTATTGTTATGATAAAATATTTTAATAAAATGTAAAAATGGTAAAGTTATTTATTTTTCCTTTCCAATAATGGCAAGATAGCATACCTCCTCTTCACTCATAAAATATATAAATAAGAAAAAATAAGATCTCTAACTCTTATCTTGTTTATCCTAATCAGGATTAGCTTTCTCCTAATCAACAATCTTATATTCAACCTTAATGATATTTCATTAGCTTCTCAGAACCACCTTTCCTGTCTAGGTCTAATTATATCTAATGTAATGTATCTCAACTCACTATATTAAATCATTAAAAAAAAAACATTTAAGAAGCATTTTAAAATCACTCCAGAGCTTTGATTTAGGCCTTAGAGAAGATTAAGCCCTCCTGTTTCTTTTTGGGGTCTGTGGCCTACCAGTTTCCTCCTCATCATTTCTTTGTTCTCCTCAGATCTCATCCAGGGAGATGAAAAGAAATTATTCTCTTTTATAACTTATAAGTATCTATATAAATAACTTACATAATTTCTTTTGTAATTTATAAATATCTACACAAATAAAACACAAATATAAACAACTATTCTAATCATTCTTAAAATAAGTCAGTTATTTAATATGCTTCCCACTGTGAGTAGAGACAACCCTCTCTTGCCTGTGCTCACATTAGCCCACACAGACAGCCCTCAGTTGATTGAGAATCTGAGGCCCATGTAGTGGTATACTTTAATATTATATTACCCCCCCTCCCCCAAGAATCATGGTTTTAAACCTTATATTTAAATACCAACCTTCAAAGAATGTGATTTGGAAATGACACAGAAGTACTATCTCAGAGTATCTATGTAGTAATTGCATGGGACTGTTTTTTTACAGAAATATACAAACAACAATTTACAAACAGAAATGCCCAAATGAAAATCCAAAGGTAAGAAACAGTAAGGAACCATTAGCTATTGCCATTTCCCTTTGAGGACCCTTTGGTGGTGTGTTTCTGCAAACTATTGCCCCTGGATGTACTTCCTATAGAATCCTCAGATTTCTTTCAAGTCACATCATGGATAATGTTTTTACTGTGGATGCAGGATAAATAGATTAGTGATCTTCTACTCCCTGGAAGGTTCTTGTGAAATTTTCCTTCACTAAAAATAATGTTTTGGTACTAATTGTAAGGAAGCGATTTAAGGAAGCGACACGGGAGATCGAGTGGCTAATCAAATGCGAGCCTTTGTTGGGGGGAGGGGGGAAGGCTCCTGGGCGACATCCTTTGGTCTGAGGAAAAAGGTGGGGGCCGAAGAACGCGTGTGCAGGGAAGGGAGTGAGTGGGTTATATAGGGCTCTGGGGTCGGGGAGAGGCAGATCAGGTGGCCAACGGAAGTCCTGCCTTTGAAAGTTCCCAGGCAGGTTACAGCCACTTGGAAAGTCCCCTTTGCCACATCCTATTTGCCTGGGCCCCCGAGGCCCACCGACCTTACATTCCGACCTTTTTGGTATAAAAGGGGTGTCGTTCTGTCTCAAGCTACTTCCTGCTGGACAGGGGTGACGCAGGGAGGTCGGTGGCCGGGGGTTCGGTTGGAAGCCGGGCATGTGGATGGACAAGCATTTGGTTGATAGCAATTCAGACTTCCTGCATGCGGCTGTGGATGTGTCCCAGGGCTCCTCCGCCCTGCCTGTAGTGACAAGGGAGGAAGCCAGAGAAATGCCCACAACCATAGGGAAGCAAATGACCTTCCTCCCTTGGGTTGAGGGTGGAGCTGCGAGTGGGAAAAATTTTCCCTGACTGTAAAGAGGAAGTTGAGGAACCAGGGTTATGGGATGCAAGGGAAGTTGGAGGGGGCATTGATGCTTTTAAGGAGGGTCTGATTACATCAGAAGAAGGCTCCTCCCAGTGCTGATCATTGGTTAGCAGTGCTGGTCAGATTGCAGAAGGGCATGGGGGAAGAGAAGCTGACATAGCAGAGAGAGATTTCGGCGAGTCAGTACTGAAATAAGGGGATTCCCTTAATGAGGGTGAGGGGCCGAGGGCCCAGAGGTGTTGAAGATTTGACAGAGGGACGGCCACCAGAGGGGGGTCAGCCAAAGGAAGTGCAAAGAAACAGTCAGAAAGGTTACCTGCCCCAGTCAGATTTAGAAATTGGGTACTTTGACAGATGAGGGCGAGCCAGGAAAAGGGGTCCATTTTACCTGTGTCATCCCCTGATTCAGAGGGGAGCTGCTGGTTTAGGGTGAGTTTTATTTTTGATGATGGAGCCTGCCTGGCAGGTATGGCATGATTCCTTGGATTGGTCATAAGGGAAGCAGAGGGCAGGCGAGCCGACAGGTCTGGATACAGATTCAAAGCCTGAGAAGCGAATAGAAAGCAGGGATTGACAGCCCTGTGGGGGAAGTAGGCTGTGTTGGGCAGAATTTGGATATGAGTGGCTCCGCCAGCCTTCCAAATTTGCTGAACATAGAAGTGCCAGTGGAAGGAATTGAGGGATTGACGATCCTGTGGAGATCCAAGGGATAGATTAGCTAGAAGGAGAAACAAGTAAATCATGTTGAGGGATGGAGAACATGTCATAGTCCCCAATTAGAGAACACAGATTAGGAACAGACAGATGATTGAACCTTGTTCATAGGGGGTCCAGTGGGTTGGAGCTGCAATGGCGAGGCGGAAGGACAGGATGAGAGAGACAATCTCAATGGCTGCCAAAAACCAGGGTGGGCAGATAGTGGTAGCAGGCATCAGACCGTCTGGGGGGACAGGTTCGTTGGTTCAGGGACTGGTGAGGTGGCTGGACCCTGGCAGGAGAGTTTCAACCTAGTTGGGTTTAAGGGGTGGGATGACCAATTTCCCTGGTCAGGAGCCAGTTTCAGGCGAGAGACGTGATAGCAGGAAGGGTGGCCCAAGAGTTTGGCAGCGGTGGGGGTGGTGAGGACAACAGTGTGCGGTCCTGTCCACCGGGGTTCCAGAGAGCGGTGTTGGAGTTCCTTAAAAAAAAACACTGTCCCCGGGTTGCAGGGGAAGAGAGGAGGAGTTGGGACCACTGACCACTGGCAGGTGGCGGTCAGCGTGTTCCCTGAGGAGGTGACGGAGCAAGGATGGGTAAGGGAGGTAGGAAGCCAAAATGGGGGGCTGAACTGGGAGGCCATAGTTAATGAGGAATGGCTGACCGTAGAGCAGTTCGAAAGGGCTGAGGCCAGTGGGGGTCCAGGGAGCCGCCCGAATCCTGGTCAGGGCCAAGGGAAGGAGATTGGGCCAAAAGGATTGAGCTCTAGAATGAGCTTAGTCAAATGATCTTTCAAGATCCCCTTAGCTCACTCTACCTTACCGGAAGATTGAGGGTGGTAGGAGATATGCAATTTCCAGGTGATTTGGAGGGCTTCCGAGACCTGTTGTACAACCTGAGCAGTGAAGGCCGGGCTGTTGTCCGACTGGATGGAGGCAGGGAGACCAGATCGCGAAATGACTTGTTCTAGGAGGATAGTTGTCACCATATCTGCAGTTTCCTTAGTGGTAGGAAAGGCCTCAATCCAACCTGAAAAGGTATCAACCATAGTGAACAAGTATTGAAAATGTTTGTGCCGTGGCATGTGGGTGAAGTCAGTTTGCCAGTCCTCGCCAGGCTGATGTCCGTGCATCTGATGAGTAGGGGTCCTGGCTGAGTAGGTGGGGCAGGCCTTATGGGCCTTTTGGATTAGCACCCCTTAGTCCTGGGAAGTGAAAGAGAGGGTCCAGAAAGCGGAACATTGCCTTCGGAACAATGTGTAAGGAGTGTGGACATCAGACAGGAGGGTTTCAGCCGGTGCCTGTGGGAGAGCAATTTCATTACCTATGAAGATCCAGCCCTTATCCGCCATATGGCTATTCTGCCGTAACAAGGTGGCTGTTTCCTTGAGGGAGTAGGCAGGCTGAGTAGGGGTGGTCAGGAAAGGTATGGGGGCAGGGAAAGGACCTGAGGTGAGGGAGCGGGCAACGGAATCGGCCCGTGAGTTGCCTGCACCATTAAGTCCCCAGAGGATTGGTGGCCCCTGCAATGGATAATTGCCATTTTGGAGGGTAGCTGGAGAGCTTCAAGGAGTTTAGAGAGAAGGGTGGCTTTTTGAGAGGTGGTTCCCTCAGGCAGGGGGTTGGCCTCATGTGTGGAAGAGGTGCTAAGCACTGCGCAGGCCGCCCTGCTATGGCCCAGGGCCGAGCAGGGAACTGCTGTCCACAAAAAGGGTGAGGTCGAGGTGTTCCAGGGGGGGCGGTCTGGGAGCCCCTGGTCAGGGGGAGCTCAGGGCCTCAATGGCCTGAGGGCAGGAGTGTGAAGGGTGGGATAGGTGGGCAGCGGCTGGCAAGAGGGAAACTGGGTGAAAGGGAGGGGAAGGATATAGGGAGATGGTAGGATCTTCGATGAACAGGAGATGGAATTCCTGGAGCCTGGAGGGACCTAAGAGGGAGAGACATTTGTGTCCCAAAAGGTCCATCAACCTGTGGGAGTAAAATACTAAGATAGGCAGAGCCAGGGTGAGTGTTAAAGCTTCTTTGGTAAGCTCGGCTGCAGCAGCCAAAGCCCAGAGACAGGGCTGCCATCCCCGGACTGTGGGGTCCAGCTATCGGGAGAGGTAGGCCAGTGGCCAATGTGAAGGGCCCACAGGTTGGGCCAGGAGGCCGGTGGCTATGCCATGGCATTCATCTGTGAACAGATGAAAAGGACGATCGGGGTTAGATAGCGAAAGAGGAGGAGACAAGACCAAGGCATCAATGAGAGCTGTGAAAGCTCGGCAGACGTCGGAGGGGGAAGTGAGTGGTCCTGAGAGTGCGTCCTTGGCTGCCAGGTAGTGTGGTCAGGCAAGAAAGGCAAAGTTGGGAACCCAATGGTGGAAGAACGCAACCAGCCCCCAGAAAAGAAAGAATCTGACCTGCCGTTTCTGGTGTTGAAGCTCTCAGCTGGACTGAGTGCAATCAGAGTTAAGGCTTTTGGATGTCGGGATGAGACAGATGCCTAGATATGTGACGGAGGCAGAGGACAGTTGGGCCTTGGCTGGAGAGACTCGATAGCTATGTGAACCCAGATAATTAAGGAGAGAGGCAGTGTGTGTTGGGGATGCATTCAGAGAAGGGCTGCATAGAAGGAGGTCATCCACACATTGAAGTAGAGAGCTTGGACTCAGGGGGCAGGAGGTGAGATCCCGGGCCAGGGCCTGCCCAAACAACTGTGGGCTATCCCGAAAGCCCTGGGGAAGAACTGTCCATGTCAGCTGCTGAGCTGCATGGGTGTCTGGGTCCTCCCAGGTGAAGGCAAAGAGGAAGTATGAATCTGGGTGTAGGGGGACTATGAAGAAAGCGTCCTTAAGATCCAGGACAGTGAAATGAGTAGTGGACAGGGGTATATGAGAAAGAAGAGTATAGGGGTTAGGGACTACTGGATGAAGGGGGACCACAGCCTCATTAATGAGGCAGAGGTCTTGAACCAGGCGGACTTGCAGACTGGCAGGATGAGGGTGTTGCAGGGGGATAAGGAGGCCTTGGCCAAGGAGCCGGGAAATGATAGGTTTAAGTCCCCTGTGGTGGGCCTCAGAAATGGGAAATTGAGGGGAGAGAGAAATTAGGTGGGGCCTTTTAGCCGGATGTGGACGGACTGGTGGGTAGCAGTGATAGGTTTGGAGGTGCCCCAGACCTTTGGGTCTACTTTGTCTGAGGGCAGCGGAGGATAAGGGGTTTGGGAAGTAACAGGTCCAGTTGTAGACTGAATGAGGGGGAGGAGGAAGTGAGAAGAGGAAGCTTTGGGGGAGAGCTGGAGCATGGCTCCCAGGCGGTAGAGAATGTCCCTGCTGAGGAGGGGGACAGGACAGGAGGGTATGACCAAAAAGGAGTGGATGGCCCTCTAAAGAGCAGGAGAGGGGAGAGAGGGCGTCCCATCGATACCCATGATCGAGACCTGGGAAGGGAGGAGAGGCCCGGAAGAAGTAGGCAGAACAGAGTAGGCAGCCCCCGTGTCCACCAGAAAGGAGATGGACTTACCCGCTACCTGCAGCGTTACCCTGGGCTCGGCAAGGGTGATGGGGTCCTCGAGTC